>JAUKPS010108588.1:0-16948 GCA_032273165.1 Chlorellidium tetrabotrys
GAACATAATCATGTTATTATTAGCACAGATGGAGACTTTGCACAACTTATTGCACCTAATGTTAAGCAATATAACGGAGTAAGCGAGATAACAACGACACATGAAGGATACTTTGATGCAAAAGGCAAAAGAGTTAAAGACAAAAAGACAGGCGAAGTTAAACCTGCTCCAAATCCTGAATGGCTCTTGTTTGAAAAATGTATGCGTGGCGACACATCAGACAACGTCTTTTCTGCTTATCCGGGAGTACGTACAAAAGGGACAAAGAATAAAGTTGGTCTCCAGGAGGCCTTTGACGACAGAACGAGTAAGGGCTACAATTGGAACAATCTAATGTTGCAAAAATGGGTTGACCATGAAGGTGCCGAACATAAGGTATTAGATGATTACCTTCGTAACAAACAGTTATGTGATCTAACTGCGCAACCAGAACATATTAGAAATAAAATTAATGAAACAATAGCAAATGAAATTGCTAAAGAAAAAAATGTAAGCCAAGTTGGTATACGTTTAATTAAATTTGCTCATAGTTATGATTTGAATAAGATAGCTGACAATGCAAGTCAATACGCTGATGCGTTAAATGCAAGATACAAACTTACAGTGACTGAGGAGGCATGATGAACTCTATTGCAAAACCGTTAATTCCAAATCAAACATGGATTGTCGAAAACAATGGCAAGAAGTTAGGCACACTTAATAAAGAAAAAAGTGGTTATGTATTTTTAAGTCATGGAACTAAACTTGAATTTCATGATTTAAATGAAGCCAAGCAAGCCATGCAAATGGATGTAGAAAATACTGTTGGTAAAAAGACTGTTAAAAGTTTAGATGTATATGGATATGAAACAAAAACTGTTCCACATAATCCATTATATGATGTACAACGTAAATTACCAATCTATACCAAGAGTGCTAAAAGTACAAGTAAGCATTGTGCAGGACATTATATAATTAAATTTCCTAAAGGTTGGGTTAAGAGTCATTGTCCAAAATTAATCACTTTGGAACGATATCCTTATAAAGGTCCTTTTCATACTGATGCAGAAGTTAGATTAGAACTAGCAAAGGCACATCGTGAAAGAGATTAATAGTATTGCTATAGAAGATTTTATTAGTAAAATCTATGCCGCACAAAAAACTAATCAACGTCAAATTACGTTAGATATCAAAGAAGCACAAACTATTGCTCAAAATTTATCCCTTATTCTAGCAAGAGCAGTTGGAAACATGGATAAAGCATTAGAAACTGTGCCAGATCAACAGATAACAGTATCGATGGATGGTGGCTCTTTGTAATAAATAACTGCGTATATAAATAAAAGTACGCAGATTATGAGTAGACCAAAACCCAAAATATTGTTAGAACATACTGACAAAAAGACATACAAACTTGAGCAAGTGCTTGAGAGTGAAGCTATCTGGGCGGTGTTTTATCAGGACCAACCAGTTAACTTAAAAACAAGTAGTCTTGTTAGTAGCTATCCAGGACCTAAATACAAAAAAGTATCTTTTAGTAATCCTGGTCATGCACATAACTTAGCAAAAAAACTAAACAAGATGTTTGGTTGCAAAGACTTTGCTGTCTTTAAACTAACCACTGGTCAACGTTTAGATGAACAAGATTGATGTTACTAACAAGTTAATAGCACAAGACACCAATTACAAGGACAACCCAAAAGCATTCAATATGCTTTATCGAGCTTGGTGGGTTAATTGGCGAGCCGCAGAGGACCGAAGATTTAGGTTAACTGATAAGGGCTTCCAATATTTCAAAGATGTAGCCGACATCAAATTTTTCAATATTAAAGTTCCATTTGAAATCATAATTACCAATAAAGTAATTATTGATTTGGACAAATTTATCAATTGTCCGTATTTTTTGGACAACGAAAACATATATGTAACTACTGAAAAAATGGCTGTACAATTAGTACTATTTGACGGTGACCTCACTCGTTTTGGTGAAGCAAAACGGCAAACTCGCCAAAGAAAATTAGACAAAACCATTGACACAACTCCAGAAATCTAGTATACTATGTAAACAGTAGCAAATAACCCCGCTGTTAAATTAAACACTAATTTTTGAAAGAAGGCATAGTATGGCAGAGAAAATGAGCGCAAATCGTACAACTACTCCTAACGAGGCTAAGTCTGCGATTAGACACGCAATCAACAAAAAGCGTCCTATTTTTATGTGGGGTGCTCCTGGTATTGGCAAATCCGATATCGTGAAACAAATTGCAGATGAACAAGGTCGTCCAGTTATTGACGTTCGTTTGCCACTTTGGGAACCTACTGACATTAAAGGTATCCCTTATTACAATGCTACAGAGAACACTATGTCGTGGGCTCCTCCAGCAGAACTTCCGCATGATAAAGATAGCAAAGCAATTTTGTTCTTAGATGAACTTAATGCGGCTCCTCCAAGTGTGCAGGCTGCGGCTTATCAGCTTATTTTGAATCGTCGTGTAGGTACGTATGTACTGCCAGAAGGTGTTAGTATTGTTGCCGCAGGTAACCGTGAAACTGACAAAGGCGTAACTTATCGTATGCCAGCTCCTTTGGCTAACCGTTTTGTTCACTTGGAACTACGTGTAGATTTTGATGACTGGAACGTTTGGGCAACTGCTAACAAAGTACACAAAGACGTTGTTGGTTTCTTAAACTTTGCCAAACAAGATTTGTACGACTTTGATCCAAAGAGTGCAAGCCGTGCATTTGCTACTCCACGTAGCTGGTCATTTGTAAGCGAAATGCTTGATGACAATTTGGGTGACGGTACATTGACAGACTTGGTTGCAGGTGCTGTTGGTGAAGGTGTTGCTGTTAAGTTTATGGCACATCGTAAGATTGCTGGACAAATGCCGCAACCTTCCGAGATTTTGGATGGTAAGGTTAAGGATCTAAAGATTAAAGAAGTTTCAGCAATGTACTCTTTGACTATTAGTATGTGCTACGAGCTTCAAACACGACACGAAAAACGTGTTAAGGGTTGGGACCAAATGGCAGATTGTTTCTTCCGTTTTATGATGGACAATTTCCCAACTGAGATTGTTGTTATGGGTGCTAAGACTGCACTTACTAACTTCCAATTGCCGTTTGATCCTGCTGAAATGAAGGAATTTGACGAGTTCCATGATCGTTTTGGCAAGTACGTTATTACTGCTTTGGAGAAATAAAAGCAGGAAACACACAGAAAGGGCTTCAAAAGCCCTTTCTTTTATAGACTTTTGTGGTATTTTGTGCTATAATATGCTATATACTAGCAAAGAAAGGTAATTGTATGTCTACTATAATGAAAGACGAAAACAACAAGAAAACTAAAAAAGGAGAAAAGCGTGAGTATTCTTCAAAAGAAAAGAGCGATGCTATTGAAAAACTCATCACTGCTCGAGTTGGTCTCTTGTTGCGTCAGCCTTTCTTTGGTAATCTTGCTACTCGTTTGGAGTTGGTAGAAGCTAGCGATTGGCTTCCAACCCTAGCAACTGATGGTAGAAAGTTTTACTACAATATTGATTTTATTAAAACCCTAAGTGCCAAACAAATGGAATTTGGATTTGGCCACGAAGTACTACACAATGTATTTGATCACTTGACACGTAGAGATGACCGCGATGCTCGTTTCTTTAACTACGCCTGCGACTTTGCTGTTAACCAAATACTAGTAGATGAACGTATTGGTGAAAAAATTGATCAAGTTCAAATTTGTTTAGACAGCAAGTACCGTGGTAAGAGTGCTGAAGAAATTTATGACGACTTAATGAAGAACGTTAAGTTTATGGATGCTGACGAGTTCCTAAAACAACTAGGCGACTTGCTTGATGACCACATTGACTGGGAAAGCGATGGCGGTGAGGGTGATCAAGACGGTGATGGAGATAAAGAAGGTAACGGCAAAGGTCGTCCAAAATACTCCAAAGAAGAACTTAAAAAGATCCGTGATGAACTTAAAGAAGCAATGGTAGCGGCCGCACAAGCCGCAGGTGCTGGACGAGTTCCTGCCGCATTGCAAAGATTTATGAAGGATCTTACAGAACCAAAAATGGATTGGCGTCAAATGTTGCGTATGAATATTCAAAGTATTATTCGTAGCAATTACAGTTTTATGCGTCCAAGCCGTAAAGGCTGGCATACTGGTGCAGTATTGCCTGGTATGATGAATGATGAAACTATTGACGTATGTATTGGATTAGATATGTCTGGTTCAATTGGTGATGCACAGGCTAAGGACTTTATTAGTGAAGTTAAAGGCCTTATGGAAGAATATGTAGACTACAATATTAAACTTTGGTGCTTTGATACTGAGGTTTATAACTTGGCAACTTTTACCGCAGATAATGGTGAAGACTTGTTAAGCTATGAAATCAAAGGTGGTGGTGGCACTGATTTTGATTGTAACTATGATTTCATGAAAGCCAATGGAATTGAGCCTAAGAAATTTATCATGTTTACTGACGGATACCCTTGTGGTAGCTGGGGTGATGAAGATTACTGCGATACGTTATTCATTATCCACGGTTCGGAGGAGATAAAAAGTCCATTCGGTCAGTATGCTCATTATAAATAAAGTGCGTATATTATTATGGCATTAAAAAACGGTACTATAAACCCTCTAAATGTTTTGGGATTTCGTATACTAAACAGGATCCCAAAACACTTTAGTAGTGTAGCAGTTGATGTCCGTCAAGAGGACAGTCAGAACCTACGTCGTTGGATTTATAATAATTTAAATAGTAGGTTCGCCGTAGTTAATGAACTAATGGTAGTGAATGGAAATAGTATGACAGAGAGTACCAAAATAGGGTTTGAAGACCCTAGAGAAGTAACAATGTTTATGCTAACCTGCCCATATTTAGAAAAAAAATAATAGGAGATTTAAATGAGTGAGCAACAAGTAGAACAGCAAGCAACAGAAGCACAAGCGGCACCAGCAGAAGGTCAAGCACCAGAAGCACCGGCTACCCCAGATTTAACTGTGCAAGATTTGCAAGCTCTTAAAATGATTATCGACGTTGCAAGTCAGCGTGGTACATTTAGAGCAAATGAGATGACAAGCGTTGGCAATGTATACAATCGCCTAACAGCGTTTTTGGAGCACATTGCACCACAAGCTAAAGAAGGTGCCCAACCAGAAGCACCAAAACAATAAGGAAAATAAAATGAAGCACGTTGGAAAAATGAAAAACAATGGCGCACCTGTTGCTATTGCGTTTCGTACGTTACCAGGTGATGCACTAAGTTGCCTAGTAGTTGATACAGGAAAATTGGAGCCAACTCAACATGATTCTTTAATGAGTCTAATTGAAAGTGGCGAAGCACAAGGAGCGTATGAACTAGGAACCGTTTTATCAACAAGACGTTTTCCAGACGGATCTGTCGTGCTTCCTTATCTTCACTCAGCAGGAGTATTGATTAAGGTTCCTACAGCTAATGTTATTATGACATCTGCTCCACAACAGCAAGTTCCGTTAAATGAGTTGAACAAACTTATTGCAGAACAACGTGGTGTTAGTATTGATGATTTGGCAATTACGGAAAGTGGTCATCCAACTACAAAACCAAAAGCCAAAGAAGATTTTACTAAGACAACATCTGCGAGTGTTAATGGAGAAGTGGAAGAAATTAGTACTCCAGCAATTACTGATGTATTAGATGATAAATCATTGGCTAAAAATTATCGTAGTCAAGCGGATGCTATGTTTAAAGAAGCTCAACAACTTCGTAAACAAGCAGATGAATTGGATCCTCCTGCAACTAAGAAGACATCAAGCAAAAAAGAAATTGCGTAAGGAGTCCATCATTTCTACTGAGATTCCTAGAAGGGTTAGGATTGCGTCTAACCTAGATTCTAATTGGAAAGAAGTGCTTGATGATGTAACTATGAAGGCAATACCGATTAAATACATATCAAGCGTTGAATTATTTTTATCAAATAACACTAACTGGACCATAGACGTAGCGGCTAAACTCAATGATGAGTGGGGCACAGGGGATGAATCCACACAAAAGTTAGAAATGATGATACAGGAAATTCATGACAAACACGGTATCGAACTTATTGAATATATGTTAGATTTTGACATGATTCGAAGTGAGGTATCTTTTACTTCAGCGAGATTAGGAAATGACAACAATAGCAATAGTAACCTGCACTGAACTTGGCGGCATAGGAGTTGAATCCAGATATCCTTGGCCTAGATTATACTTTGAAGAAGATAATTTTGCAAGTCGTGTGGGTGATAATATAGTGTTAGTAGGTAGTGGAGCTTTCTCAGGACATAAACATCTAAGAGGCTCAACTACATACGTACTAACTAACAACACAGAATTTGAAACTTCAGATACTGTAAAAACCATAAGTGGTACTCCAGAAGAAGTAATTGCAAAAATTACTGAAGAAAATCCAGATAAAGATATTTTTATTGCTGGCGGGGAGTCTCTCTTTAGAACTTACAACGATTTAATTGATGAATGGTTCGTTACCATTGTAGAAGAAAAAGCTATTTTTGATAAAGAAATATTTTTACTTCGCATTAAACATGCATATCCAAATCATACCTTTGTAACTGAAGGTACCGACAACAATCAAAACTTTAGCAGATGGCATTATACTAAATGAAATTATACTTAGATCTTTTAAAAGACGTTTATACAACGGGCAACGATAGAGACGATAGAACAGGAACAGGCACTAGAAGCAAATTTGGTTTACAATTTAGAACAGATTTATCAAAAGGATTCCCAGCAGTAACTACAAAGAAACTTGCTTGGAAATCAATGTTAAGTGAACTACTTTGGTTTATTGAAGGGTCCGGAGACGAAAGACGTCTTAAAGAGATCTTATATGGTGATCCAAAAAGTGATAAGAAAACTATTTGGACAGATAATGCTAGTGCAGATTATTGGGTTAAAAGAAACTTAAAACGTCATCCACAAGACTTGGGTCGTATCTATGGTGTACAATGGAGAACTTGGCGCAGTCCAGTTTTCAGTACAAACAAAATGGGTATAAGACATGTTGATCAATTACAGCAATTGGTTAAGAGTATTACTGAAGATCCGTACGGTCGCAGACATATTATTACTGCATGGAATCCAGGCGAGCTAGATCAAATGGCACTTCCTCCGTGCCATTGTTTTGCACAATTTTATGTAAACAACGGTAAACTAAGTTGTCAAATGTATCAACGTAGTGCTGATTTGTTCTTAGGTGTGCCGTTTAATATTGCCAGCTATGCAACATTTACTCACATGTTGGCACAAGTATGTGGATTAGATGTAGGCGAATTAGTTATTACATTTGGTGATGCACACATTTATTCAAATCACTTTGCTCAAGTAGAAGAAATGTTATCACGTACACCATTAGTAATGCCAAAATTAAAGCTCAACACAGCCATTAATGATATTACAAAATTCACTATGGATGATATTGAGCTTGTAGGGTATGAAAGTCACCCACCTATTACTGCTGAAATGGCAGTTTAAAGAACCAAACACTCCACTAGTTTAACCCCTGTATCATTGCTACTTGCTAATGCAATAGCAAATACACCACTAGCATGTGGGACTGCCATAACAGCACATCCATTATCAGAGGCGATAAGTTCATCGCCTTTCTTAATGGCCCCAATTACTTTAACTGGGATACGACCTTTTAGCGCAACAATTGTGCCGCCTTCTAAATCTTTATTCATTAAGTACGCTGGGTTTGCACTTACCGCACCAATTGCACGTTTACCCCATTTACAAGCAGTAACTTCGGCTTCTCCACCAATCATTAAAACTGTGCCAATTTCATATTCAGCATCTGCCAAATATTTTTCTGCCAAGTCAGCGTAGTTAGCTTGTACAGCTACACCTTGGAATAGGTTTGCATATATGTCACCAGATTGATCTCTTTGTACTATAGTTGAAGGTTGTACTGGTACTGAAGGAAGTGCATTGGCAAGTTTTTGTGAATTAGTTGCTGTTCCAGTAATCGTACCTGCGTTAATATTTCCAGATGCGTCTCTTACTACAATGGAATATGGCTCACTACCAGTTGACGCAACACAATTAACAATTGAACCGTTTGGTCCAACTGCGCCTAATAGTGCGCCAGCTTTGGTTGCAATACCGTCAAATTCAGTTGCAGTAATTCTTCCATCTTCGTCACGTAATGCAATAGTATAGTTGAATAGATTAAGGTTAGATCCTTGAGTGCCTTTTAAGTAAGGTAAGTATGTTCTTCCGCCAAAAGCAATACTGCTTGATGCACTTGCACTACCTTCAAAAACACCTCTAAATTTGGTTATTGGGTTATTGTTACTATCTGTTCCTCGAGTATCAATAGCATATTTTAAAGTTGGATCTTGAATATTATTATTGATAACACTACCATAATGTTCGCCCGTAGTTCTTCCAGCAAAAATAGGAATTGCCCCTGTAACATCAACTACTGTTTCAGTAATATTATTATTGGTTCTAACCAAATTGCCCTTAAGTGTTCCAGTAAGATTACCAATAAATCCTTCACTAGCAGATACTGTAGTGCCTAAAACTTTGCCATTAAATGCGCCAATCTCACTGCCATTATTGGTAGCAAAGAAATTGTTTGCTAATACACGTTTCCAAGATTTACCATTTACTCCTAAATCAATTGTGTTTGTTGTTACAGGAGAAAAGTTATCAGACTGTGCTACTACAACTTTTTTAGTTGCTCCAGAACTTTGTACAGAGAACGTCAATGTATCACCTGTTAAGTTTGTAATATAGCCAATACCACTATTTGAACTTAGATATAAGTCTTGATTTACACCAACAAATAAACCCCTATTACTAGTAAAATTTCCTGTAACAGAATCTATTTCTGGACTTACACGCACATATAAACTTGAGTTCATTGTTTGTGTATTGGTAGAAGAATTCTGCACAAATTGATCTGCAGATATTTCGTTTCCGTTAACTAATAAACTTTTAGAAGTTTTAGCAACTCCTGCAAATTGAATATTTGGATAAGTTACTGTACTAGGTAAATTAATACCTTTATAAATGTGGGCAAACCCTGTTACCGGAGTTTGGTCTTGTTTAATATCAAATTCAGATTCTGAAAAAATAGCAACTGTCGTAGTTCCTACAACCGCTTGTAATACATTTTGAGTATTGCCACCATCATCCAATAACCTCTTGCTCACAAGTTGGCTAGTATTACTACCCACTTGTAAAGGCCCAATTAGTTTATGTGCAGTGCCGTTCCAAACAAATAGTTGGTTAGTTGTAGTATTAAACCACTGGTCGCCAGTAACTTGATTTTCTGGTGCTGATGTACCGTATTCAATAGATCCCAAACTTCTAAATTTTGTGCCATCGTAAATTTTAATTTTTTTACTAGTACTATCATACCAAAGTTGGCCAGTTAATTTACGTGACGGCTCAACGCTGTTTGCAAAATTTTCTAGTAGATATACTAAACTTTCGTTTAATGCTTTACCATACCCAGCATAGTTTTTACCAGGCAAATTTAGGTTAGTTGAAGCAGTATCTACGGTTCCGTCTTCAATAACTGTAAGAGTTTGTCCGTTAAACTTTTTAATTGTATATGGCATATTTTAAATCCTGATCTCGATTATATTTAAACCGCTTTCATAATATAGCAAAGTGCATAGTATGGTGGTTTTGCATTGTTGATTGTAACTGTATGAGTATGAGTTGATTCACTGTCAATAACTATATTATGACTGTGAGTTTGGCTGCTACCAGTATTATAAGTACCGTGTTGAGTAAAGTGTACTCCATTGTCGTAATCAGTTCCTCTGCTTGACCCTGCTCCAGGGCCTACAGATATCACTCCTAGCTGTGGGTCATTATAAGAATAGACTCCACTAACTTCACTCCATCTAATATCATCAAATATGTGTCCATGAGATGGAATTTGATTAACTGTTAATGCAGTCCCGCTAATTACTCCAGCGTGACTATGATCCCCTCCCGCAGTTGTTGTTCCATTAAGTGAAAAACTTCCGCCTGAAGTGTTTGCTGTTGGTCCGCTTCCGCCTGCTCCTAAAATAAATTTATTAGTTAAATTAGGTGTAGTGACATTATTAATTGTTTGTCCATCGCACAATAACCATCCAGCAGGAATATTACTAGAACTACCACTCCACATAACAATCACACCTTGTGGTAATATGTTGTGTACAAATGCTGTTGTTGCCAGTTGTTGATTGTCTGTTGCTACAGGGGCAGTTGGTGCTACTGGAACACCTGTCATTGTAGGATTAGCTATTGTAGAATTGTCTACAATTGAGTTTGACATAGTGCTACTAGTAATAGTTGCACCAGTAATATTCATTCCACTAGCAGAACCACCACCAGTGATAGTTAATGATCCAGCAGTAACAGCGCCAGCAATATTAGCTGAACCTGATAAAGTTAAAGAAGTACCAGTAAATTCGCCTTCGTGTATACCAACAAATCTTCCAGTAAATCTTGCAGGACTAACTGCGGCATCAATAATTTTAGTAACGCCATTTCTAGTGTACAAGCTGTCAAGTCTAATACTAGACGCATTTACATTTCCAGCAATTGACCCGCTGGCTGTAATATCAGTTGCTGACAAATCGCCAATAAAATTAGTTGCTCTAACATTTCTAAATGGGTTTACACTTGTTCCCAAATCAACTTGTCTAAGCCCAACAGGTGATAAATTTATTCTTGGAGAAGGTTCATCAACATTTCCATCCATGACTAGTATGTCTTTTGATCCGTCAACAGTATTCAAACTAAAAAATAGTCTATGCCCGCTTGCAGTTATTTGTGCATCTGCTTGTTCATTTCCATCATCGCCGTGATAGTTACCAATTTCAATTATTTGTGAATTGGAATTGTTATAATTTCCAGCAAATACAGAGCCAGCAGTGTGTAAGTCGCTATCAATGTGTTGTTCAACTCCCGCATCAGTTCTAACAAAACTAGATGTATTCAGTGGACCTTCTACGGCATCAATTAACGTGTGCGCTTGATCAGCACGGCCATTTAATAATGCTGTCCCAATAAAATTAATTCCTGGAGTGACTGAGTTATTTGGTAAATTTGAATTGTCATGCAGTCCATCAATAGGCGTAGTTGGTACAAAACCAACTTTAGAAATAATTGCTATAAGCGTATTATCTAAAAATAAATTAAGTACAGGAAAATTACCAGCTGGGCCGCCTCCAGTAGGATTCCCTTGTACAGTTGCGCCTTCTAATCTGCTTTTGCCGTAACCTGGAACACTAGTACCAACAATTTCAAAAATGGAGCCGTTAAAAACGTTTAATTGTTTACTAGTAGTGTTATACCATAAGTCACCTAAAATAGCGTCTGCTTGTGGTGGAGGGGTTGCACCAACTGTATTGTTGGCTACACCTTTCCAAAAATAACTATAGACTGGTGTTGATCCATTTAGACCAGATTGATATTTGGTATAAACTTTTAGTTGTTTAGCAGTAATGTCATACCATATTTGGCCTAGTATTGGTTCTTCAGGAGGAGTTGCTTTGGCAAAGTTTTCTAATAGATATAGAAAATTTTCGTTTTGATAAAAACCATATCCTGAAACATTTTTTCCAACAAGGTTTAATGAAGTTGACGCTTCATCAATTGCCCCATCTGGAATTACTACTACTGTTTCTCCGTTTGATTTTTTTATTGTATATGGCATTAACTCGCTCCGTTAAACTGAAATATTTTGCAAGAAGGTCCAAGTTTTAACTTGGCCAACAAGTTGAATTTGGAATCTCTTCACTACTCTTGCAACAGTTGGAACTGATGCACCGTTTGTATATGACAAGCACATAATACGAACTTCGTCACCTTCTTTTACACTATTTGTAGGTATCATAGCATTAATAGCACCAACTATACCAGTGTCAGGACTTGCAATACCCGTTATATCTAATGTTAGATAGTTTAAACTTGTCTTTTTATTATCAACATAATTTTTTGTAGCAACATCCTGACCATACTGTGGATCTGCAACATTGGCAAATCTAACAGGGTTAGTAAGACGTAAAATTTTATCGCTTTGAACTCTAATTTCTAAATCATCATTTGTAACAAGTAATACGTTATCTGTTAAAGAAAATTTGGCAGCAACTAAGTTAGTCAATGCACCAACAGATGTTAAACTACTGGCAAGAACTGAAGAGCCAAGTGTTGAACTTGTTATCACATTATTTGTGCCAATGTAAAAAGATTTGTTACTTGGTACTCGAACATTATCACTTATATCCCAAGCATTTGGGGCGGGGCTCGTTCCTAAATTCCAAGCAATTGTTTTGTTAACACCTGCACCTGCTAAAACAGTAATACCTGCACCATTCGCAGTTGTATTTGATGGCGTATCAGTAACAGCTATTTCAATATTTTTATCAGTAATTTGTAAAGTAGTAGAGTTAGTAAACTTAGTAGTACCAACTACTTCTAAATTGCCCTGTATAGTAGTATTGCCTTGTACAAAAAGATCTGTATTAAGATTAAATGTAGGAGCATCGGATGATGTTGATACCCATGTATCTTCTGGATATATGTCAACAGATTTTGTTACTGGATCAATTATTATTACATTTTGATAATCAGTTGTTGAATGTGATTGTATTATTGTTTTACTATTTGCAATTTCATTTGACAAAATAGTCTTTGCAACAACAGTTCCAGTTGTATCTACATAGATTTTAAAATTTTGAAATGCACCAACGACCAATCCTTGATTACTTGTAATAGATAAACTACCTGATGTAGAATTAGATCTATCAGTTCTAACAAATTTTGTAGAATCTAAATAAGTTGTAGAATTAGTTGCATCTACTAAATTATTGGCGTAATTAACAGGAGCATTAATTTTATTATTTAAAATTGACGAATTAAATGTTAGTCCAGTTTTTATTTCTGGGTTTTCAACAGTTGTGAAACCAGTTATTGCCTGTTGTGGCGTAAACGTAGTAGCTGACAAAATTCCCATTCTAACATTGTTTACAAACAACCCAGCAATAACTCGACCATTTGCAGTGTCATCAAGAACGTCTTCAACTATCCAGCCACTCTTACCTTGTGCCGCAGTATACATTGGTCCAGATGTTATTAAATTAATACCATCAAAAAACTTTAATTGTTGATTTAAACTGTCAATCCATAAATCACCTTTAACTAAGTTTGCTGGTATTGACGATGCAACAAACGGACTTCCTACAGGTCTCCAATTTTCACCATCAAATACATTTAACTTGCTTGAACTTGAATTAAACCAAAGTTGGCCTTTAATTTGATTGTTAGGAGGTGATGAACTATTGAAATTTTCTAAAAGGGAAACAAGGTTAGTGTTATAAATTTCACCAATACCTTTATAATTTTTTCCAATTAGTGTGATAGACGTGCTAACTTTATCAACTGTCCCATCAGTTACAGTTGCTACAATTGTTCCATCAGTTTTTCGTATAATATATGACATTCCTAATCCTTAAATTGCTGTAGTAGCAACACCTGCTCTAATAATATAATTGACATTCAAATATGGGTTAGCAATGTTGAGGTCAAATGTAGTTCCAAATGATTGTGCGCTTCCGCTAGGGAACGTAGCAGAGTCTGTTCCGCCAGTTGTATCTAAAACTATTTGACTATATCCGCCATTTCCGCCTAAAGTAGTTGGTGCTAAATCACTTCCATTGTTAGTAATTCTACTTGTATTACTTGTTGAAAGTGTGTCTGATAAAACTTTAAATGTAAATGTTACTATTACAGCATCAACTAAACTTACTGACTCACTTAATACAACTTGTGTTGAATTTGGAATCCCAGTGACTGTTACTGTAGTTGATGTGATGCCACTTGCTTGTACGCCTGAGCCAAGTACAATGCCATCTGTCGAGTTCAATGTAATAGTGGTACCTGTTACTGCACCAATTACCTGTTTAGTAGTTGTTACATTTGCTAAAGAATTTCTCATTGACCCATTACCCATTGCAAATCTTCCACGCAAATCTGGAAGTCTAAAATAAGTAGGGTTTGCTCCTGAACCGTATACTGTGCCAATAACTTGATATAATGTAGGATATTCTTGTCTAGAAACTAGTGATCCATCACATAACAAATAACCTAATGGAGGTGCAACTCCCCCAAAAGCCATAATAGCACCAATAGGAGTAAAGGCTTCACCTAATAAAAAGTTTTCTCTAGTAACTTTTCTTAAACCAACGTTGTTTCTATAAACAAGTAAGCTGTCATCAACTCTATTGTCAGTAACTTCTGTTCTATTAATAATTGCTTTTTCATTAAGAGAAGTAAAAAGAACTTTTGCAGTCCCACCACTTTGCAATGATTGTGTTGTTGATGTGACTTCATTATCTAAAGATAATAATAGTGGGTTCGTAAATCCACTAGCAGTACCTGCTAAGTTAGCTGTAATTGTTGCAGAATTTAATGTAATTGTACCAATTGTTGCCGCAACTACTGGATTACCACCAGTTAATGTAACTGTTGGTGCAGTAGTATATCCTGAACCTGCATTAGTAATAGTAATTTCAGTAACTTTGCCATATGTTGGGCTATTTTGTGTAGAGTCAACAACCGCAGTAGCAGTTGCCTGTGTACCACTACCTATTTGTGGAGCAGTAATAACAACTTGTGGCACGCCTGTGTAACTTAATCCACCACTTGCAACTTGAATTGCTGAGACTCCGTTGGAGTTACTAAACACTCCTTGGAACGTTCCGTAAAATTTATTTGCCCAAACATTTTTAAATCTATTATTTTCTGAACCAATATCATATGTGTCAGTTGCTCTAGGTAAGATTGCAGTGTCAGTTGTTGGGTCGCCAAATTCATTTACGGCACCAATAATTAAACGGCCTTTAGAATTGATGTTACCACCAACAAACACACTCTTAGCAATACCTGCACCACCAGCAGTTTGGAAAGAACCAGTTTCAACACCAGTAGAATCCAGTGTACCTTTAGCAATTAAGTGTCCACTGATATAAGCACTACCATTAACATCTAATTCAACGTTTGGAGTAGGGTGATTAATACCAACACGACGGTTTTTACCGTCAAATTTCATTAATAAGTTACTTGCACCTGCATTAGTAATCTTAACATCAATAGCACCACCATCAGCACTATTACTAATAATGCTAGTTCCTTGGCTAACTGTTAAACTAAAGTTGTTCGACGTGCCAATTGTAATACCTGCATCATTGGCAATTGTTTGTTGACCTCTAAGGATGTTAGTAACATCACGTCTTGCAAAATTATCAGCAATAACAGTAGCAGTTGCTGGACTAGATACATTGAGTGCATCAGCAGATGTTGCTGTTCCATACATTTTTGCTGGAGTATTTGCCACTGTAGTATCAAACAATCCAATATATTTTTTACTAGTTAAGTTAACACCAGGATTTAATCTTGAAAAACCTTCAATTGTTTTTTGTGGAATGAAACTTTCTGTAGCAGTAATTCTCATTACATCATCATTAGTGTATTCAACACTGACAAAATGCAATGCACCTGTTTCAGAATCAGCTAATTGCTCAACATATACACCAGTCTTTTTACCAGATAAAGAACTTGGACCAACTAATGTCCATCCTTGTCCATTATATAAACTTAATTGTTGTGATTGACTATTAACCCAAAGGTCACCTGTTAGGGCGTTTGTAGGACCAGTTGGGTCTGCGCTAATGTGTATACCACTTGCTGGTCTCCAATTAGTACTGCCGCCAGTACCATCGTTGACTAACAAACGGTTTGTGTCGTTGTTGTACCAAAGTTGTCCTTCAATAGCATTACTTGGGCTTGAAGGGCTTGAAAAATTCTCTAGTAAATGTACAAAGTTTGTGGCAATTGCTACACCATAATTTGAAAAGTTTCTACCAACTAAACTTAAACTGGTGCTGGTATTATTTTCCGTTAAATCATTAACGTTAATAGTGTTTGCGGCTTTATTAGGATCACTATATTTTACGGTGTATGCCATCTTATACCTCGCTGAATGTTGTTAGCGTTTGAATTCTAACAGTATAATCAATTTGGATTAGTCTGTTTAAACTCTTTTGTACTGGATGGAAAATTACGTGTGTTAACAGGCGTCCGTTGCCTTGGACACCGTCTTCGCTTACTGAACGTAGACCAATTTCATCAAAAACAAAGTTATCTTTCATGTTTTGTGCATTATCAAATGCTGCCTGGCCGCTAGGCTCGCCGTAGTCTAATAGCACACTACAAAATATATCAGTATAAACTGTGCCACGAACGTGTCTAATTTCTACATAGTTTCTACTAGGATCAATATTACTGATGTTGTTTGCATCAATAACTTTATAATATGTTTGGTTATATAAGCCAGCTGTAACACCCACATTGTTTGGGGTCAAATATGTAATAACACCACTTGGATCAACTGTACTTCCGCCGTTACCAAAGCTCAAACCTTCGATAATTCCATAACCTTGATTAGCAATTGCCGCAGCCAATGCCACGCTCATATTCTCGTAATGAATAGCGTTCTTTTTATCTACATACACTTCCTTAGTTTCAGGGTCATGTATCTTAATATGTCCTTGAATATGTATGTTTCCAGCGTCTTTAAACGTAGTTTCTGGAGCGTTTTCTTCTATTTTTTGCTTCATTTCTTCGGCCTTATTGTTTTCCATAGTAATATTTATCCAGTACGTAATTAAGCTGTTTTGCCATAGTAATACTTATCTGGCAACTCTGCAGGGAACTCTTGTAAGAACTTAGCCTGTGCAGTTGACTCAGATTGCATAGTGTTATCGCCGTTCAATGTATACCAAATCTTACCAATACGCTGTGTAACTTTTATCTGCACGTCTGGTATTACTTGCCAAGAGCTGTCATAAGGCAACGTGCTTGGGTTAATAGTCAATACATACGCCGATCCAACTTTGGCAATAGTAAAATCTGGGTCAAT
>JAUKPS010108699.1:0-11484 GCA_032273165.1 Chlorellidium tetrabotrys
TCCAGCGCCACGGCGTCCAGGTTGATGGACCCGGCGGACGCGATAACCACGCCCGCATGGCGGACCATGGCGGCCAGGTGGCCCAACGGCCCCAGGTCGGGAGGATCGACCACCACCCGCTCCATGGCCAGGGCAAATCCCCAGCGCGCGCGCCAGTCGCGGTCCTGGGGGTGGCAGCGGCAGACGAGGGTGAGGTCCGCGCCGAAGGCATTCGCCTGGACCTGCAGGGCCAGCTGCCTGAACACTTCCGGCTCGTGGACGCCCAGCCTGGGCGCGTTGGCCGCGAACAGGATGTAGCGGTGCGCGCCGGGTATGCCCGCGCGCCGCAGCACCTCGCTGCGCGCCACTTCCGACTGATGGACGTAGCCGTCCATTTGCAGCCAGCCTATGGGGGTGATTTTTTCAGGGGCTATCTGGTGGTAGCGGATCAACTCATCCTGGACGATGCCGTTTTGAACCACGATGCGTTCAATGCCCGGGCAGACCGGCCCCTTGGTCGTGGGCTGGTCCCAGCTTCCGTTGATGCCCAGTATCCTGACCTTGAGCTGGCGTGCCGCCAACGCGTAAGGCGTGACCATGTGCGTCTGCACCATGGACAGGATCATCAGGTCGGGCTTGACCTGCGCGATGAGTTTTTCGACCGGCCCAAAGCTCTGCCAGCGCTGGTAATAGCAGCGGTAAAGAAAGCGGTACAGCAGCCGGCTTTTCGGGAAAGGAAAACCGAACAGGCGGGACATGGGCAAACCTTCCCGCATATAGGTCTTGCGCAGGCTCAGCGACTGCCGCAGGCGTGCCGAAAATCCCTCGAAACCCGACAGCGTGTTGATGCGGTAGGTCAGGCCCATGTGCAAAAACAGGCCGGCCAGGTAGCGCGCATAGCGGCCGGCCCTGAGCAACTGCGCCAGGATGCCCTGCTCTTCGGCGGCCCTTGAACGCCGCGGATGGAAGTAGGGCTGCCAGCTCGCGCCGCTTTTTTCCACCAGTTCGCGGTCGTCCGGGTTCGGCGACACCACGGTGATCTCGGCTTCCTCGCCCGACCCCAGCAGGCGCAGGATGTCGGTGCGCAGAAAGTTGCGCGCCATCAGCGGTGAAGGCAGGATGACCAGCAGCTTCTTCCTGGTTCCGGTATCGGCTTGGCTCATGGCTGCTTGCGGTCAAAAAACCGTCCGCCCAGGTGCCATAGGGCGATCACGCCCACCGCGACGACCGTGTGGATCAGGGAAATAAAGGTGGCAAACAGGCTGGTCGTGAACAGCGTGAAGCCGAGGTAGCCATACCATGCCGAGAGAGCCCAGGCGCTCGCGCCCGCGCGCAGCCGCAACAGCACTTCCTGGATCAGCACCATGCACAGAAAGGACACGGCGCCGAACAGCACAAAGCCCGGCCAGCCGAAATTGACGTAGCCCTCGCCGGTGGCGGGCACCGGTGTGGCGCCGGCCACCGCGGCTTTCGAGCTCACTTCCAGGCCGCCGAGGAACAGCTGCATGGCGCTTTCCAGGTTGAAGCGCTCGTGCGGGAGCAGCCCTTTCAGGTTGGGCAGCGTGGTCCCGTGCAGGTAGCCATGGGCCTCGACAAATCCCACGGTGGCGGCCAGCGCCTGGGAATAGACGCCGGTGATCCGGAACAGGAACTGGCTGAGGACCTCGCGCAGGCTGTCGCTGGCGGTATTGAAATAGATGAAGTAAGTGGCCGCCGTCGGCACAAATGCCAGGGCGATGGCGGCCAGGATTTTTCCGTTCAGCGCGGAACCCAGGGCCCGCCCCTGCTGGCCCAGGTGGATGCCGTAGGCGATGAACAGGACGGCGGACATGTTCAGGATCGCCGCTTTTTCGGCCAGCAGCATAGGCGGGACCAGGCAGGCGGCGATCCACAGGAAGTCGGAAACCTTCATGCGCCCGCGCGCGGAGGCCATGCCGACCGACAGGGCCGCGATGAGCGCGGGAAACACCAGGAAGCCCAGGCGAAAGAAGGGGTACTCTTTCAGTCCGTAGGTCAGGGCCCGGAACTCCAGGATGTTGATGCGGTTGATCTTGCCGGCCAGAAGGTCGAACAGCAAAAACCGGCCGACTTTGAGGTAGTACAGGAACAGCACGGCCACCATCGCCAGCGCGAGAATCCTCCGCAAGATCACGTCCGCCGGCACGATCACCAGCGGAGCCGCCGCGACGTTTCGCTTCAGGTAGACGTAGGGGCCGGCGATCGCATAGAACAGCAAAGCCTGCACCAGCAGCATGATGACGAACGCGCCGCTTCCCACGGTACCCGCGGCAACCGAAGTCCAGACGCCATCGCTGGTCAGGCGGGGCAGGTAGTGCGTCTGTGTCATGACCTGCCAGCTTCCCGCCGCGGTGAAAAGAAACATCCCCAGGAAGGTGAAGGTCACGACGGGCATGGCCGCGAGTCTGGGCCAGCGCACGGCGGCCACCAGCCCCGGCAGGTAAACCGCGAGGACCAGCAGAAACAGCAGGCCTGGGTAGCTTTCGGTGATTTTCATCGTGGAGCGCCGCCGGGAAAGTGGGGTTCTGGAAGCCGGCGGATCATGTGGTCCACCTCGCCCAGGTGGACCGGATCCGGTGGAGAAACCGGCCCGTCAGCGCGCTGAGCAGCAGGTGCGCCGCGCGCACGGAGAGCAGTGTCGCCGTGCTGGCGCGCATGGCGGAACCTATTCTCTGCAAGGCCATGAGGGGGCGGCCGGCACGCAGGTGCAATTGCGCGCTGGCGATGTAACCCGTTGCGAGCAGCCTGTGGCTTGCCGCGGCGATCCAGTCGGGCAGGCCCGAGGTGGCAACGAAGCGGCGGGTCATCACCACCGGCTCGTCGGCCCGGCTGATGTTGGTGGACTGGTAGGTGGCCGAGCCTTCATGGACACGGAATCCCGCCAGCACCTTGGGTATTCTGAGGAAATTCCCGACCAGGGAAAGCCTCAGCCAGAAATCCAGGTCCGGGTTCTGGCGCAATTCCGGGTTCCAGGGGCCGGCCCGCAGGAAAGCCTCACGCCGGAAGAAAGCGCCGGGCCCGGGCTGGCAGACCAGGTCCAGCACCAGGTCCCGGGCGTCGAAGTCGCGCGTGGCGACCGTCCTGACGGCCCGCGAATGCTCGTCGATCAAATCGAAATCGCTGTAGGTCGCGACGATTTCCGGCCTGGACTGCAACATGGCCACGGCTTCGGAGACCGCCTGCGGCCTGAGGGCATCGTCGGCGCTCAGGTAGCCCAGGATCTCTCCTTTGGCCATGGCCCAGCCCTTGTTGAGGGTTGCCGACTGCCCCATGTTGGCCTGGCTTTCCCAGCGGAAGCGCTCCCCGTAGGCGTGCAGCAGGCCGGGCGTCGCGTCGGTCGAACCGTCATCGAGCACGATCAGTTCCACCCGGGGATAGTCCTGGGCGAGGATGCTCTCTATGCATTCCTTCAGGTAGCCTGCGTGGTTGTAGGCCGGTACGACGATGGAAACGAGGGGCGTGCTGTTCATGGCGAATTATTTGGTGGCCGGCCGCTGCGGAAGGCGTGCAAGCAGCTTGCCGCGCTCCTGGGCGGTCAGCAGGTAACGCCATTGCCAGGCCACCAGGCCGGCGACCAGCAGCAGGGCAAGCAGGCTTTTGAGGGCCAGTGGCGTGGCGCAGGCGGTCAGGCCGGCTGCAATTATCGCGGCAGACAGCAGGGCCAGGCGAAGCGGCGAGACCGCCGGCCACCGGCCTGGGTGCGCCTCGGCCCTGTGGAGGGCAAAACTCAGGGCCAGCCATTCGGCCGCGGCCCTGACGGCCCAGGCTGCGGCGGCGCCCGTGGTGCCGTAGCGCAGGATCAGACACCAGGCCAGCACGGCATAAAGCGGCAGCTCCAGCAGCTGGACGCTGCCGACGACGTGGGCGCGGCCCGAGGCCTGCAGCGCCGTCAAGGGAACCTGCGCGAGGATGTTGATCCAGACGCCGACCGCCAGCCACTGCATCACCGGGGCGCCATGTGCCGCGATATGCGGGCCGACCCACAGGCGCAGCAGGTCTTCGGCAAATATCAGCACCACCAGCGTTGCCGGCGTGGCCGTGACCAGCAGCCAGCGCAGGGTCTGGTCGCACAGCCGGTGCAGGTCCAGGCCCTTGCTGGCGCTCATCAGGGGGTAGGCGGCCCCCAGCAGGCTGGCCGAGAGCACCCACATTTTGGTGACCACTTCGTAGGGCACCACATAGTAGGTGACCGCTTCCAGGGACACCAGCCGCGCGATCAGGCCGCGGTCCAGCATCATGATGGCCGGAACGGCGATGCTGGTCACGGTGAGCCAGCCCCCGTCTTTCAGCAAAGCCGTGACCGTACCGCGCTGGGGCGCGCGATGGCCGGGCTGCAGCGGCACCGCCCGCCGGCACAGCGCCGCGTAGGCCAGCGTCGCCAACCAGCGCGACACGGCGATGACGGCGATGACGGTGTCGACCCGCTGCGTGAACTGCAATGCCACCAAGGGCGCGAGGTAATTCAGCGCGCTGATGGGCATCTTTACCGCATTGACCAGGTCGAAGCGCTGCTCCGCCTCCAGCGGGCCGCGCAGCGCCGAGGCCAATACCAGCGCCGGCACCGAAAACGCCAGCCAGTAAAAGGCCGCGTAGGCCTCGTCCCGCAGCGTGGGCGGAATGGCAAATGCGGTGTCGACGAACCAGGGCACCGCGGCGGCGAACACCAGGCCTCCCAGGGCTGCCAGGACGGCATGCACGTAGAGCGAGTTCCAGAAGACGCCGGCATGCTCGCCACCGGCCCCGGCTTTGCGCAAGGCCGCCATGCTGCGCGTGGTGGCACGCCCCACGCCGAAATCGAACAAGGCGAAGTAGCCGGTGACCATCCAGCCGAGCGCGAGGATGCCGAAGCGCGCATCGCCCAGCTGGTTGATCAGCAGCGGCATGGCCACGACGGCTGCCAGGATGGGCACGCCCAGCCCCGCCAGGTTCCAGGCCGTGTTGGTCAGCATGCGGGAACTGCTCACAGGGCGGGGCCGGATGTGTGTTGCAGCAGCGGAAGCAGGTGCCTTGCCATCTCCAGGTCAATCGGATCGTCGATGTCCAGCGATGACAGGCGGTCCATTTCAAAACCCAGCACACGCTCCCCGTACAGCCGGCCGTGCAACTGGGCGTCGGCGGCGGACACAATCAGGATGGCCGGGCCGTTGCGGGCGAACAGTTTTTCTTTTTCCTGGCGCCGCAGTTTCTGCCCGGCCGGGGATTGGAGCACCAGGGGCGCCGAGGGACCCAGGGGCTGCATGAGGGAGGCCGGGACCATGTTGTGCGGCACGGCCGTCACGCTGACCAGGGTGTCCGGCCTTTCCCGGGCGAACAGGGCCACCGCCTCGGTTAGCTGGGCGGCGCTGCGAAACGGCGAGGTGGGCTGCAGATAGGCCACCGCATCGTAGGGCGCACCGTCACGCGCCCTGAGTTCCTTGAGCGCGTGCGTGATCACGTCGAGCGCCGGTGCGTTGTCGCCGGAAAATTCGGACGGGCGCAGGAAAGGCACCTCGGCGCCGTGTTCCATCGCCGCCGCCGCGATTTTTTCGTCGTCGGTCGAGACGATGATGCGGTCCAGCCCGTGCGCGGCTTTCGCCGCGGCAATCGTCCAGGCGATCAGCGGCCGCCCGCCGAGGTCGGCGAGGTTCTTGTAGGGAATGCCTTTGGACCCGCCCCGGGCCGGGATCACAGCGGCGATGCGCAAGGGGCTCATGGACATGGGGGAAACGAATCAATCGTCCTTGTCTGCTCGGATGGCGTGCACCGGCCGGTGCGGGTTCTCACCGGATTTTGGCCCGGTAGCGTATTTTCCGTCGCACCGTGATGACGTGGATGGCCTTGCGGAAGAACCAGTCCAGGCCGAGCCAGGCGCGAATCAGCAGGTTTTTGTCGAAGTGAAACCCGTCGACCGACCGGCCGCTCCAGGCGGTGGCGGAAGCGGACACCGCGCGCAGCTTTTCCGTGTCCAGCCAGGACAAGGCCCGGGGGGCGTCGGCCCTGGGGGCTTTCCGGCAAATGAGGTTCATCGAGTAGCCGAACAGCGTGCCGCGCGGGGTGTCGAGCGACGCGACTTCCTGGTAGCCGTATTGCTGCAGCGTCGCGTGCAGCGCCGCCGGGTTCAGGCGCAGGGACAGGCGTTCGAAGACCGACTGGTCCTTGGGCGAGTACAGGTATTTCGCGGCCACCGCATTGGAGGCATCCATGGAGAACTTCACCTGGAGCTCGGCCAGCGCCGAACGCGTCACCAGGTTGAAAAAATCGCCCTTGAACTGCGTGTTCAGGAGAACAATCATCGGCTTGGCGGGATCGGCCAGTTCCTCGAACATGTCGAACACCAGCAGCGGGTCTTTCAGGTGGTACAGCAGGCCGTGGCAAAGAATGATGTCGAATTTGCCCAGTGCCCGGATGCCCTCGATGTCGGTGGCGGCGCAATGCACCAGCTTGTAGTTGCTGAAGCCGTGGTACTGGCCCAGCAGGAATTCGGCGCGGCGCAGGTGTTCATCGCTGATGTCGATGCCGACCACTTCCTTGAAGCCCATTTTGGCAATCAGCGCCGTGTAGTGGCCTTCCAGGCAGCCCATGTCGAGCACCCGTAGCTCGCTCGCGCTGCGTCCGTCAAGCACGGCTTCAAACATCGCCGTCAGTTCCGCGCGCGAGTCGAAATTGCGCTCGATGGCCGCGATGCTCGAATCCCCCTCGATGGGCGCACTGCGGCCGTTGGCGTGGCCGTAGCGCCAGGGTTTCAGGCGCTCCACGCCTTCGGCGATCGAAGACTCGTCGGCGACAGCGCCTCGCTCAAGCATTTGCATAACCGGCTCCCCCTGCTTTTTCCGTACCGCCAGGTACGTGATGAATTAATACGTGATGACTTTGTTGATATTGAAGGTCGCGGTCGCCAGGATCTCGGCGATGCGCGGCCCGGCATGGCCGTCGCCATAAATCGGGTTCGAGGGCAGGCGCCCCGTCTTCAGGCGGTCGCGGATGGCCGCCAGGATCTCGGGCTGGGTGTAGCCGGAGTCGACCACGTTCTGGCCGCGCTCCCGTGCCGTCTGGCGCGAGCCGATGTTGACGGCGGGCGTCCCGATGAAAGCGCCTTCGCGAATCGCGCTGGAAGAGTTTCCGATCAGGCAGCGCGTGCGGGCCATCAGCGGCATGTAGATTTCCGGCGGCAGGTTTTTGACGTACCGGAAAGGCGCGTCCGGGTGCTGCTCGCGGAACTTGCGGATGCCGCGCGCGACGTCCTCGGAGCCGGCGTCGGCGTTGGGCCACAGCACCAGGGTCTGCATGCCGAGCTCGAGGCAGGCGCCCAGGGTCGCCGCGACCTGGCGCTCGCCGCTGCCGTACTCGCCGGTCACCGGATGCTGCGAAACCAGCAGGAAATCGCCCTTGACGTCAAAGCTGCTGCCGACGCCTTCGCTCAGCAGCTGGCTGCTGACCTCGGTTTCGTCCTGGAGGAAGCTCGCCACCAGGTCCATGCGCGGGCAGCCGACGTTGTGGACGGTGTCCGGCTGCTCGCCCAGCTTGATGATGCGGTTGCGGGCGTCTTCGGAAGCGGGGAAGTGGATGGTCGCGAATTTGGTGATGGCGTGGCGGATGTTCTCGTCGATGTTGCCCGACACCTCGCCGCCCATGGTGTGCGCGAGCGGGATGTTCATGTAGGCCGCCGCCAGCGTGGTTGCCATGGTTTCAAAACGGTCGCCGACGGTCAGTACCACGTCCGGCTGCAGGCGCTCGAAGATGGTCGGCAGTTCGATCAGGCCCAGGCCGGTGGACTTGGCCATGGTGGCCGGCGTCTCGCCTTCGACCAGCATGAACAGCCGGGCATCGATGGTAAAGCCGTCTTTTTCCATGATGTCGACGACCGCGCCGTAGCGGTCCAGCAGCGCGGAAGCCCCGGCCACCACCTGGAGTTCCAGCGCGGGATGCGCGGCGACTGCGCGCATGACGGCCTTGATGCTGCTGTAATTGGCCCGCGAGCCGACGACGACACAAATTTTTCTTGGTTTCACGCTTATTGTCCTGACTTAAGGTTCTGTGTTTTGTTGCATCCAAGTCCCAGAAAATCGACTTCTCTTCGTTCCCGGTTTCCGCTCAAGGGCACTGCATCGACGTTCACCCGGCCGGCGCCTTCTTTGACAAGTCTTTTGACATGAGCGGGATCTATATAGGGCTGCCATATTTCCGGCCTGTCATCAGACATGAAACCAAGCATGCGAAGGTAGGTGACTTCGCCTCCATGAAGGCCGTCTGCAAACTCGCAATCCGGAGAGCGGATCGTGGCTGCGGGATTGTGAAAGTTGTAGTATCCGCTGCCGGTTCCGTGGAGAGATTTGTCCAGCGCGCTGAAAACTCCGTAACCTCCGGCCTGATCCATCGCGCTTGCAACCTGGGGAGGGACTGGCGGAACGAACAGGACAACTTTGACGCCGGCTGACTCCAGCAGTTTAACGGCCTCGATGATATAGCCAATGCGGGCCTCAGAGGCGTTGTCGAGGACCTGAAAGCCGTTTTCACGCGCCTTGAGACGGTCCAGAAAGGTTTTAAACCCGTCAAGCGACGCGGGGCGGTCATACACCCACGTGTAGTGGTAACTGCCTTGCGTATCGATCCCGGACCCATCCACCAGGGCCGCAAGACCCAGATTGCTGGTATGGCCACCCGCATCACATTGGCAAAGGACGGCCCACAATTCCTTTAAACCGAAGCGGTGCTGGGCCAGCATCCGCAGGGGTCCGTTGACGTGCTGTTCCCGAAAATCGAACAGCTCCTGTTTCAGGCGGCGGATGCCGGTGAAGTTGGGCGCCCTGGGTGACCAGGAAGGGTCCGCGCGCTGTTTCATGACTGCTTCATTCACCTGCCAGTGATCGATGCCGAGAATAACCAGCTTGAGCCGATTCGGCGTCGTCGTCAGTGCGCTGGCGATATTCGGTAAAACCGCATAGTCGACCGACATGCCCATGTTGACGAAAGGCCTGGTGAAATGGGATTGACGGAACTGGAGCACCCGCGACGAGCCGAGCGCAACGATTTCGGGCTGCAGGGCGTCGTACCGGACGAAGCGGAAGGCCGGCTCCATCATGTCGTCCTTCAGCGCGCTGCGATACAGCCCTCCGTTTTTTTGCTGGTGTTGAAGAACTTCCGCGCTGTCGAGGTATTCGCCGGCGGCCTTCATGAGGCCATACATAAGGCCCAGAACCAGCACGAGTCCGGCGGCGGTATAGCCAATGATCTCCAGGGCGAAGCGGAGCCATGCACCGCCGTCGCCGGGATTGCCCGCGGTATCAGAACTGGAAGTAAATGAAGGGGGCATTCTTATCCGCAATCAAAACACCGGCAAGCGACAGCACGGCCAGGGTGGACAGCGCGAGCGACGTGCGTGTCCGGGGCTTCAACTCATCGACAACACCCTGGCTGGTCGGACCCAGTACGGCAATGGCCAGCGCGGCGGCCAGCAGCGCGTACTGGTTGATGGAAGGGACGCCATGCGCCCATGAGGGATTGAAAAATCCCGCGAGGACATTCATGGCATGAGGGATTGTTTCGGCGCGGAATATCACAAAACAGCATGCGACAAAGGCAAAAGTGATGAACCAGTTCGCCAGGGCCGGGAGCTTCAGCCCCGCTTTGGCGAAAGTGTGATTGACGGCAAGCCCCAAGCCGTGCAGGGCACCCCAGGCGACAAAAGTCCAGTTGGCTCCATGCCAAAGGCCGCCCAGGACCATGGTCACCAGCAATGCAAGCATCTGCCTCGCATAACCGAAGCGATTGCCTCCCATGGAAATATAGAGATAGTCTTTCAGGAACCGGGAAAGCGTCATGTGCCATCGGCGCCAGAAATCAACCAGCGAAGCCGCCGCATACGGCGCGTTGAAGTTCGCCGGAAGCCGATAGCCGAACATCAATGACAGGCCAAGCGCCATATCGGTATAGCCTGAAAAATCAAAATAGATCTGCAGCGAGAACGAGAGGGTGGCCGTCACTGAGTCGTGCAGCGACAAGGGGCCGGACAGCCCAGCGCTGAACAGCGGATCGACGATGGCCGCCAGGGGATTCGCCAGCAGCATCTTCTTGCCGAAACCGAGGATGAAGAGCGCAATGCCCTGGGCGATCATCGCGGGCGGCACCGGCCTGCTGTTCGCGGTCTCTATTTGATAGATAAATTCATTGTGGCGGACGATAGGCCCGGCTATCAGATGAGGGAAGAAGACGATGTAAAAAAGGTAGTCCCAGAAGTTGTACACATGCTTGTCTCCCCTGGAGATGTCAATCAGGTAGGAAATCTGGTGGAAGGTGAAGAAGCTGATGGCCAGCGGCAGGATGATGCTCCACTGCCTGGGTTCCGTGATACCCGCTGTCGATAGCGCCACGGCAAAAAAGTTGGCGTACTTGAAGATGCCCAGCAGCGCCAGATTGGCCGCAACCCCGACGAAGAGCAGCTGCCGCCGCCAGCCCAGCTTCAAGACGATGCCGGCGAGACTCCAGTTCAGTGCAATCGACAGCACGAGCAGCACCAGGAAGGTCCTGCTCCAGTAGCCATAAAAGACCAGCGAAAAGAAAATCAGGATGTATTTTTCAGACCCGGGCCAAAAGCGACGACTGAGATAAAAAGTCCCGAGCGCCAGAGGCAGAAAGACAAACAGGAAGGCGGAGGAGTTGAATAGCAATTGCTGGCTCTACTGGCAGAGACTGGGGATGTCTAGCTTCTTTGAATTGAATAGTCCATCAACATTCTTTCCCTGTGCCATTCATCCGCCATGGGCGTCGTGGCGAATTCGTGGAAGCAGGGGGTGCCCAGCGTGAAGTGAAGGAGCTTGGCCTCGGGGTTGGCGCCGAATTCATCGGGCAGCCAGTTCCAGACTTTGGGCAGTTCGCCGATCAGCGCGTCGTCCAGCCAGGTGAAGCGGTGCAGCTGGGCGCCCGTCGCGCTTTGCACGAATTCCGGCGTGAGGGCGCGGTTGGCCGGATGTTCGCAGTTCCACAGCACCACGCTGGACCAGTTCTTGCGCGGGTAGTTTTCGTTCTTCGAGCCCAGGTACTTCTCGGTCATGCGGGTCTGGTAGTCGTGCTTGACCACCATCACGGCCTTGCTGGGGTCGCGAAGTTCCCACAGGCGGGTGATGTCGTCGCGCAGCAGCATGTCGCCGTCCATGAAGATGGCCCAGCCGCGGTGTTCCATCAGATGCGGCACCAGGAAGCGGCTGTAGATGAAGTGGTTGCTGCCGTCGGTATGTTTTTCGACGTAAAAGCCCAGGTTGCGCAGGGCCAGCGGGTTCAGGGACACGGGTTGCGATACCTGGCGCACGATGCTGTTGCTGCAGACGTGATACGCAACCGCCTCCCGGGGGTCGTACCCGATAAAAATTGGAATCATTCGGTGTTCCTTGTCGTGTAGGGGAATGGTGGCCGCGGCCTTCAGGCCGGGCGTGCCACCAGGTCGGTTTCGCGGATCAGGCTGTCGCTCTGGATGTCCACTTTGGCCACGCTGCCCACCACCTCGTTCAGGCGGGC
>JAUKPS010108699.1:11584-23791 GCA_032273165.1 Chlorellidium tetrabotrys
AGGTCGGTTTCGCGGATCAGGCTGTCGCTCTGGATGTCCACTTTGGCCACGCTGCCCACCACCTCGTTCAGGCGGGCCGCCGGGATGCCGGAGCCGGGTTTCTTGATGCCCAGCATCTCGAGGGTGATCACGCTGCCGGCCGCGATGTCGCGGGTCGAGACGACGCTCTTCTCAAAGATCTCTTTCATTTCGCGGAAGGCGCTCAGGTCGTTCTTGTCGACCGGGTTCTCCAGCATCGCCGTGATTTCGCGTATGCCCTTCACCAGCGAGGCGAATTGCGCGGGTTCGGCGGAATGCTTGGCGTCCGAGCCGTACATGGCGCGGCTGAAAGTCAGGTGTTTCTCGACCACCGTGGCGCCCAGCGTCACCGCGGCCAGGCAGGCATTGTTTTCCATGGAGTGGTCGGAATAGCCGACGGGCACGTCCCAGCGCGCTTTCATCTCGCCCAGCACGTTGAGGCCGACGTGCTCGGGCGGGCAGGGGTAGGAGGAGGTGCACTGCATGACCCACAGCTTGTTGTGGTGGCGGCGGATGGTCGCCACCGCGGCATCCAGTTCAGCCCAGGAGCTCATGCCTGAGGACAGGAAAACCGGTTTTCCGGTTTTGGCGATGGTGTCCAGCATGGGGAGGTTCGAGACCTCGCCGGACGGTATCTTGTAGCGGCTGATGCCGATGTCTTCCAGCATGTCGACGGCTTCCGCCGAAAAAGGCGAGGACATGAACTCGATGCCGCCGGCCGTCGCATGCTGCGCGAGCTTTTTCCACTGCTCCAGCGTAAAGCCCGTGCGCGCAAAGTATTCAAAGCGGGGCTCTCCCTTGAAATAGGAGGGCATGGGGGCATCGCGAAGGGTTTCCGCCGCGGGCAGGTGGGTCTGGAACTTGACGGCATCGGCGCCGCAGCTGACGGCCACGTCGATCAGGCGCTGTGCATTGCCGAAACTTCCGTCATGGACAGAGCCAACCTCGGCGATTACATATACCTTTTTGCTCATGGCTGCCCTTTTGTCAGATTTGAAAGTAATGAGAAAACCCGCTGCCCGGCTTGTCCGTCGATTTTCCCGTACACCCGGGATTCCTGCTGCAACTGGGCACCCAGGGCGGATCGCTCTTGTGCTGCGTGGACAAGCTTTGCCAGCATCGGCGGCAAATCTGAGGGGCCCTGCGACAGGCGCAACGAAGGCAGCGCGGAAAAAAGCGCGTAATTCTGGCCGGCCCAGTCCAGGTTCACGGATGCGATTCCCAGCATGGCCGACCAGCGCAGCGTCGAAGACCACGAGGCCACAAAAATATCCGCCTCCGGCAATATTGTAGACAAGGAGGGCTGGGCCACCTGCAGGCCGTACTGGGCGGCCAGGGTTTCATAGGCTTCGCGGGAGGCCTTGGGGTGAAGCGACAGCAACACCTCGCATTGGCTGGCCTGGAATATTTCAAACAGGGATTGGATCCTGGCCATGTGCTCCGGCCAGGGCAGCTGCAGGTGCTCGCCCCACTGGGGCAGGGCGCAGACCAGTTTCAGCTTGCGGCCGGCGGCCAGGCCTTGCGCGGCGCGTGCCTGCAGGCGGCGGTCGGCCATGCTGTCCCATGAGGGCTGGCCGGTGACGTGAAAGCGCGGCGCGTCGTCGCACAGCGCCAAGGCCTCATGCAGGTCCGCCTCGCCCTGGACGGCGACGGCGGCCACCTTGCCGCCCCCGACCACCCAGGGGTACTGGTCGGCCATGCCCGCCAGCGCCAGGGCGCTGCCGTCCCACAGCGAGTAAAAAAGCTGCCGGCCCCAGGGGCTTTGCCATTCATGCCGGGGGTGCAGGCGCGCGAAGCGGCGCCGCGCCCAGGCCAGGATGCCGGACTCCAGGGAATAGGCGGTTTTACCGCGCCGGGTCCAGGCATCGCTCTCGGCGGAAGAGGAGGCATACCTGACCAGCAGCGCCGGAATCCCGCGGCGCGCCGCCACGTCCAGCCACACCATCTCGGGATGGACCACCCTGTCCTCAAACACCAGCAGCACGTCCGGGCGCAGTTCCGCCAGCTGCCGGTCGACTTCGCGGCGGCGCCGGGAAATCTCCAGCAGCGTGAAGAGGCTGCGCAAAAGGCCTATGCGTAGCAGCGGGTTTTTGAGTTTGCGCTGCCGGTGCGAGCGATCGGGCTGCGTGGCATAAAACGCCTCGGCGCTTATGCCGGCGGTCGGGGCATGGGCCGCGAGTTCCCCCGCCAGCACCAGCGTCGGCTGGTCCCATGCATTGCGGACGACCGCCGCCATGACGGCGCGGGCATCTTCGAGCATGGCCTGGCGGGAGGCGAGGACGACGCACTTTGCCATGTCAGCCTGCTGTGCGGCGGCTGGGGCCGGTGTTCGGGTGGGCCGGCATCAACTTGGCGTCCTCGCGATGTGCTCGACCAGGCGCAAACAGGCCTTCCCGTCAAAAAGGCTGCGGGCCGGCATCCGCGACATGGCCTCTTCCATCGATTGGCGGGCCTTGTCGTCCCTCAAACAGGTTTCGCACAGGGCATACAGGGATTCGCGCGTCAGGGCCGGCTCGACGCCGGGTTCGTTCGCGAACAGGGTGTAGCCGAAGCCGTAGTACTCCAGCGCGACCGAAGGGACGCCGAGCAGCTGCGCCCAGGATATCGTGCTGGAATACGCCACAAACAATTGCGCCGCCGGCAAAATCTCGCGCAGCGGCTCGGTGGCGATCGCCAGGCCGAAGCGGCCGGCCAGGGCCTGGTAGGCGGCCGGTTCCTGCCGGGGATGCAACGACACCAGGACGTTTTTACCGTTCAGGCGCCCCATGGCCTCAAACAGAAAGCCGGTTTCGTTTTGCTGCAGCGTGTCGTCGGTCAGGCCGTGCTCGCTGAGGGGCGGCAGGGCCACCAGCACCAGCGGCTGGGAAGGTGAAAAACCGTATTTCTCGTCCAGCTGCCCGCGTATGCGCTGGCGATCCTGGTTCATGCGCCACAAGGTGTCGTGGCTGCATTGCCCGGTGACGACGATTTTGCCGGCCTGCACGCCCAGCTCCCGCATGGTCGCGGCGGCGGCTTCGTCGGTCGCGCTGACCTTGTCGGCCGTCCCCCCGCCATAAGACCAGGGCGCCGGAAAAAGCAGGCCGCAGCGGCGCAGCGCCAGGTACTCGCCGGGCCGGAAAAACAGCACCTGCCGCCCTTTGTCATCGGACCGGACGCCCTGCGGGTAGTCGCGCGCGATGGAGGCTTTCAGGCCTTTCCACGGTCCGTTCGCCAGCTGGTAGACGGGGCTTGAACGCCTGAAGGCATCGGTGGCCACGTCGGATTTGCCGAAGGCCACCGAAAGCGTCAGCATGCCCAGGCGGGTGGCTTCGGAGAGGATGCCCTGGTCGACGCGGATGTCGCGGTCGTCGGCGGTCAGCACCGCGGCGCCATCGGGGCCCAGCTTCAGGATGCGGCGGGCGAAGCTCCGGCCCCGGGCAATCGCTTCCGAGGTGTCCAGGAAGTCCGCAACCAGCTGCAGGCCCGCCTGCCTTGCCAGCCGCCCCAGCCTGCGCAGCAGGGCATAGGCGACGTAGGCTGCCAGCGATGCCATCCCGGCCTGGCGCCAGGCCTGGGAGTTGGTGCCGGTCAATTCGGCGCCGGGCGGCAGGGGCCGGGGCAGCAAATGCCAGAGGCCGTTGGGCACCACCAGCACGGGTTTGTAGCCCTGGGCCGACAGCTCCTCCGCCAGCAGGCAGAACTCCGCGACGATGGGCCGGCGGCTGCAAAGCAGGTAGACCCGCGTGCCCCTGGCGCTCATGGGTAACGCGCTTCCACGAAAGCCACCAGGCCGGCGCTCATGGCCCGCGCCGCATCGTCGTGCGCGAGGTGCTCGGCCTGTTCCAGTTCCGGCTCCAGCACACCCTGCAGGCAGATGCGCGAGAACGCCAGGCACAGCGCCGCGACGGCATCGAGCTGCGGCTTCCAGCCGCCGGCAATGCGCCGGAGGGCGTCCGACAGCGATGCGCGCGAAGCTATGGCCAGCACGCCCGCGCCGTCCCGGTACCAGGCCGCGCCGAACAGCAACACCGGGATGCCTTTGCACATGGCGTCCCAGCCCACGCTGCCGGTCACGGTGGCGACGGCTTTTGCGCCCGAGACCAGTTCCGAGGTCTCCACGTCGCGCGAGACCAGCACCACATTCGGATGCGCGGCGATGGCGTCGTAGAACGCCTGGGTGCGCTGCATTTCGCCCCAGCCGAAGGGCTGCAGCTGCCAGGGATGTTCCTTGACGTAAAGCTTCCAGTCCGCGGGCAGGGTTTTGGCCAGCATGTCCACGATCAGGGTCTGGTCGCCAAAAACGCCGCCCAGGGGCACTGTGGCGCGTTCCGGCTGGTAGTGCAGCGCCAGGAACACATAGTCCTGTTCGGGGGCCAGCGGCCGGCACAGCGCGTCATAGCGCCGCATGAGTTTGCGTTTGAGCACCAGGCCGCGCAGGCGGGCCAGCAGGGTCTCCGTCCAGCCGGCACGTTCGTGCGGGTAGGACGCGGACCGCAGATAAGAATTGCGCATGGGGCCGAAACCATATTTGCGCCAGAGATTCACCGCACGCCGCAATTCGTAGACCATGGCCCGTCCGAGCGGCGGCACGGCCGCGCGCCCCTGGAGGCCGTAACGGGCGAGCTTCTTCTGGTAGTTGGCCGGCACGTCGGCCTGGCCCTGGGTGGAGTTCACAAACCACTTCTGGAAATCCCCCGGCAGCTCCGAGGCCTGCGCGCTGGGGCGCTCCTTGAGCGCGGCACGCAAGGCGTCGGAGCCCAGCGTGAAGCTTTCGATCGGAAACACCCATCCCGGCATGCCGAGGCGCTCGAACATCACCGTGGCGATGCCCAGGTGGCGGGCCAGCGCGAACAGCACGTAGTCAAAAACGATGTGGGGCGAAATCGAGAAAACGATCAGGTCCGGCTTCAGGGCCTCCAGCGCGCCCAGCCAGTAGCGAAGCAGGCCGTAATAGTGCCTGCGGCGCTGGTCGTGGGTGAAGCCCTTGCCGCTGGCGATGTCCATCCTGTCCATCATGTGCAGCGCCGTGATTTCGGCGCCCGACAGCGCGGCCAGCAAAGCCGGGTCCAGGGCGGGCTGGGGCCAGGCGGCGCTGTGGCCGGGCATGCCGAGGGCTGCATCGGGGCCGGCGATAAACACGGCATCCGGGGCCAGGCGCGACACCGCCGCTGCGTCGTCCGCGGGGGCCGTCCAGAGCACGGGCTGCCACGCGGCGTCCCGGCGGCAGTGGTCTGCGAGGGAGCGCCAGACGGCGCCGGCGCACTCGATGTAAAAAACGCGTTTCAAAGAGGGCCTCGCGAAACAATCTGCGCCAGCAGCTTCTCAAGCCGGGCGCCGGCCTGGCCGTCCAGCCGGCCCCAGTCGGCGGAGACGGCCGCCATTTTCTGTGTCAGGGTTTCACGCCATGCCGGGTCCGCGCAGATTTTTTGCAGCTCAGCCCTGAAGTCCTGTTCCGATTCCACACTGATACAGCCCGGCACGTCCAGGAAGTCGCGGTAGCGCGTCAGAAAGCAGTCGAACAGCAGGGTCGGCTTGCCGCAGGCAATCGCCCATGAGGTGATGGAGGAGCCGTTGAGCGTCGTGAACGCATCGCAGGCGGCGACCAGGTCCTCAACGCCACCGCGCTGGCAGGCCAGTCCCTGGGCGCGGGCCGCGGCGTATTCCCCGTCCAGCGTTTTCGGGTGCACGCTGACGATGACCTTGACGCCGTGGCGCAGTTCCGCCTGCTTCAAGGCCAGGGCCCAGGCCGAGGCCAGTTCCTCGTAGCCGGCATAGGCAATCGGCCGGCCGGACAGCCAGGCAAACATGTTGACGGGCCAGCCGCACAGCAGCAGCGGTTGATGGGGCTCGAACCCATAGGCCTGGCTGAGCTGTTCGCGGATGTCGTGGCGGGTGTCGAGCTTGCGCGCCAGCAGGTCCTGGACCGGTGAACCGATGACGTGCAGCCGTGATCGCTCCAGGCCCAGGCTTTCAAGCGTGTCGGCCGCGACTTTCGAGTCGGCGGTCACCGCCTCCGAAGGTTCGGACAAAGGTGTCCAGGGCTTGCCCTGAACCAGGCCGCTGGTTTCCAGCGCCAGTGCCCGGTAGCCGGGAAGCCGCAGCAACCCGCGGCCGTCCTGCCGCAGCAGCCAGTGGGGGTACATCCTGGCCACCAGGCGGTTCAGTGCGCCGGTGGCCGCATCATGGTCAGGCCGGGCCTTGGCATAGTCCGCGGTTTCCTGCAGCGAAAACATGGCGAAAGGCGCGATGAGGCGGGGGATGCCCAGCCTGCCGGCCGCGATCAGCAAAAAAGACAAATCGCTGCCCACGCCGTCCTGGCCCACGACCAGCAGCGAGGGCTTGCGCGCTTCGAGGATGCGTGAGAGTTCCTGGTAGCGACGGCGAAAGCGGCGCCTGTCGCGCGAAAAGTTCGCGGCTTCCCGGCCCAGGTTTCTGGCCGCCCGAAATGCCTCCACGGCAAAACTGCCGGCCATGAACAGTGGAATCAAGGCCATCGACAACAGCGATCGCCCCGCGGAACGGCTTGGGCTGCCTCCAGGCAACTGCGCAGGCGCGCCGGCTGTGACCGCCGTGGCCGCGCCGGCGGGCGTGACAGGTGTATCGGCGGGAGCGGCGTTTTCGTGCAAGCGGCCGTCCGCGTCCAGCCACTGGAAGCCGCGCGCCACCACTTCGGCGCTGTCGGCCGCCAGCCGGCGGTAGCTTCGCTTGGCAAAGAAAAACAGCGGCGGGGCGACCAGGGAATTCCGTCCGGCCTCCGCGATCCGGAGCAATTCGGGAAACTCTCCGTACTCCAGTACCGCGAAAAGCGCTTGCGATGGAGGCTGTTGCGCCATGAAGGTCAGGGAGCGCCGTGCTTGCGCAGCACGATGATTTCCCGCTGCCAGAACAGCGGGGCGGTCAGCCGTTCGATTTTCAGCAGCATCGCGTCCGACACCATGCCGCCGCGAGGGCCGGTGAGGAAACGGAAGACCCGGATGTAAATCTTGGCCCGTGTCAGCGCGGCATCCAGGCGTACCCGGGTGACCACGGAGGCGTCCAGCTGCTTCAGCACCGCCGCAAGGTCGTCGCCATCCAGGATCATTTTTTGCCCCTTGACCACGGTCAGGGTCGGCTTGCGTCCGTAGTCGAACACCATCAGCCCGCCGGGGCGCACGACGCGCAGCATTTCCGGGAGGATTTTCGCCAGGCCGCCGATGCCCGAGAGGCTGCGCAAGCACATCACGTTGTCATAGGCGCCGGTTTCCACCGGGATGCCGGCCGTCAGGTCGCCGGTTTGCAGCTGCGATGCGGGGTACTTCTGCCGCACGTGCTCCACAAATTCGCCGGAAAGGTCCATGCCGTCATAGCGCGTGACCCCCGGCATCCTGCCGATCAGCCGGCCTATGCCGATGGTGCAGTCGAACAGGCTGCCCTTGAGCAGGGGAGCGAGCGTCTGCACCTCGATTTCATCGCGCAGCACGTCGATCCGGTTGCCGAGTTTGCGCTCGTATCTCGCCACGGCGTCGGCGCCCTGGTGCAGCTGGGCGTACTTTGCGCGTGAGGCTGAAATATCGTTGTCGTTCATGGGGGGGCAGTCAGGCTTTCGCGTAGGGCAATTGGTAATGGTGTTTGTGCTGGCCGACCGGCTGGCCAGCAGCCATGGCCGCCCGCATACGGGCCGGCATGTCGATGACCTTCAGGCCCGCGGCATTGCAGCGCGCAATGACTTCCGGCGAATACCGGGCTTCGGACCACATGGCCAGCCGCTCGGAGCGGTTCAAAAGGTATTCGCAGTGGCGCGCCAGGTGCTGGTCGTCCAGCGCGTAAGAGATCCAGAATCCGGTTCTTTCCACGGGAGGAAACGGTGCCTGCATGAACTCGGGCAACCTTTTCTGCAGGTAAGGCCCCAGGGGCAGGCCCGGGAAACCGCGGATGCAACGGCCCAGGCCGGCGTGCTGGATGCGCATGCTCCACACCCCCGCGTCGCCGATGCCGGTGTTCAGGTAGCGGTCATGCAGATGGGCTTTCCAGCCGCGCAGCACGCGGTTGTGCGAGTCGCGCCTGACGATCAGCCCGCCCGAGCTGGAAGAGTGGTCCTGCAGGTACAGGCCGAATCGCACCAGGGAATAACGGCCTTTCCAGTCCGGGGCATCGAGGTCGGAGCGGTCCGTGTTGTCCCTGTGCCATCCGCCGACGTCCTTGCCGGGGGTGTAGCCATGGCCCACGACGGCGTAACCGCCGTCCCCGTAATAGGCAAGGTTGTCGCCACCCAAAAGCTTTTTGGCGACCTGGATAAAACGCTCGTCATGGACCCAGTGCTGCAAGTGAGGGTCGGCAAGCGCGTCCACCACCGGCTCCCCGCCTTGCTCGCGGCCCTTGAGGGAGGCGAACACGTTCTCCCGCATCGTGGCGAACTCCTGGGCGGAGAACATGTTCTTGAGGATCAGGTAGCCATCGCGCCAGAACTTGTCGTTATCTACATTGAATTTCAACATCGCAGGCGGCTTTCAGGTAACGCTGGAACGGGTGGTTGGGGGGAATGTGTATTTTAAAGCGCGCGGCGTGGGGCTCAATGGACAGCCGGAGTCCAAAAGGCCGTCCAGTATCCCTCATTTGCCTCGGCGAACCCTCCCGTGGTGACCGTGCCGTTTGAGCCCCCTATCGGGTGTATTCGCTGCCCCCGTGCGGCTTGGTGGCTAAGGTCGGCTGGGGTTTTTGCCTTGAGAGAAGGCTAGCACCCGCTCAAATGCGGCGGGAAAGAGGAACATGTCGCTCATGAAGTCCTCAGCCCCTACGCCAGGGACCTTGTAGGACCCATACAGTTTGGCCCCGGCCTGTTCCGCGAGCGCCGTGCTTGCGGTCTGTGTCGTCTGCAGGGCAAGACACATGGCGGGAACTTCGCATTCAAAAACCCTCGGGTGGTAGGGCGCCAGTACGAACGACACGGAAACACCGCTCGAAGAAGCTTTCTTCATGAGTTTCCGGAAATCTTCCAGGGCAGCCTCGCTGGGAGGTCCTGGAAGCAGCTTGTAGGAGAGGTGCCTGGCATCCCAGGTTCGCAGCATTTTTTGCCGGTATTCCAGGGAGTACTCATGGCTCCCATCGGCCAGGGTTGCGGCCTCATGGTTATTTCTGGATTCGGCCGGCATGACCCGGTACTCTTTGACGGGAGCGCTTGGGCGGCTCCTGAGGTTCTTCAAAGCGTAAGTGGGATCTATGAGCTTGCCTTTTTCGGGCTGAACCGCGCAATCCGCCCGTTGCAGGGAGAAAAAACGCACCGCGTTGCAGTACTCCTCTCCCAGTTCGTAAAAACGATCATCCGCCCCGGGCTGGAATGTCCAGTGGTCAATATTGATGAACAGGTGCTTTGACTGATGGGTGATCGCAAGGTGGGCATAGATGAGGATGTCCTCGAAGGACCCACCCGACACCCCCAGATTGACGGGTTGACGGCATTCCGGGGCAACCAGCCTGATGGCCTTGGCCTGGAGGGTCATGGCGCGGCTTGAGCCGATCACATGGCAATCTCCGCGCCCCGCCACCACGAGTGCGCGCTTGATCAGTCGCTCATCCCCGACAGCCACCAGCCCGCCCTCGGAAGCAAACAGCTTCTTCGCATAGTCGTCGGCTCTGTCGGCGGTTTTTTTGGGAATCCCGGACGTGAAGCGCCCGTCGGTATCAATGGTGGAATTGATGCCAGCTATGGCAAAAAGGGCAACACCTATGCCTGCGAGAAGCGCCAGTACGATTTTCAACATCACTTGGACCGCATCAGTGCTTTTGCCGACAGCAGCTGCCGCTCGATGCACGGCTCGCGGGGATGGATGTCGTCATAAAACTCGTTTTGCCGGCAGTTGGCCGCGGCGGGATCGTAGGAGCCGCGTACCTCGATTCCCAGGGAGTCAGCCTTTGTGCGGATCTTTTCCTCCAGGTGCTGCATGGCCGGAACGTGGCGTATCAGCTGTGGATACATCTCCGGGTGATAAGCCGGCAAGTAAATGACGACATTCTCTTTTCCCTTCTCTTTGAGGTGGGCCATCAGGGCCCAGAACATCGTCCAGTACCTTTCGTCTATCTCTTCAAATTTGTTCAAGGCGTAGAGCGGGGGCTGGCTCCGTTTTTTGACGTAGGCGGAAGTCTCTTCCGGTGTTCTCGATGCAAACTTGAGGTTGTACATGCGCGAGCCATCGGACCGAATCGTGTCGCGCAGGGGGTCCGGCGAGGTTTCCGTCTTTTCGCTGTAGTCAAAGCGTCCGTGGCGTATCCGGTTCAGCAAGCCCAAGGCAGAGGTCTTGCTGTACTCGAAATTCATGAGCTGGCGCCAGCGTACGTTGCGCGAGCAGCGCAGGCCGCTGGAAAGGTTTGGCTGCCCGATGGATCCAAGGCCGTTGCGGTAGTCGTCGCAGACACTCAGCCATCGATCCTGGTCGGAATTTGCATTGAATATCCATGGATCGGCGCCCACGATGAACTTCTTGCCGGGCCAGCCCGAGACCATCTGGCTGATGGCAACGTGATCTTCGATGCTTGCGCCCGAGACCGAGAGGTTGAGCACCGGCTTGCCCAGCATCTCGGAACTGATCTGCATCGACCGCGAAGAGCCCAGGACTATCCATTCCGGCTCGGTCAAGGGTGCTTTTTCGGTCCGCATCTTCTGAAGAATGCGTTCGTCGTAGTTGGACATGCCTACGACGTATTTTCCTTGTCCCAGGATCTTCGCCATGCCCCGTTCGTATTGGTGGCCCCAATCGAACAATTTGGCAGGGTCGACGTAGAGATTGACCGCCGCGGTGGCCAGCACCATGAACGCCGTTGTTCCAGCCGCGCGAATGAGAAACCGTGTGTTGAACATGCGCTGGGGGCTCAAAATTGAAAGTAGAGGAATTCTGATTTTTTATCAAGCATCAGAAGACAGATCCACAGTGACAAGCCCACAAGCCAGGGTGTCGCCGAGCTCAGGGCCCGCGCGGTGCCCGATGTTGCCGGAGCGGAGAGTTTGCTGACTATTTCGTTGCTGTTGGGAAGGCCCCAGACCATCGCCAGCCCTGCCGCGATCCAGAGGGTGTTGCTGAAATTCGAGACCGTCGCCGATCCGCTTCCAAGCCCGAACATGGCCGAAAGAACCGTCAGGGCCGAGCTCAGGTCCTGCGCCCTGAAAAACACCCAGGCAATGGCGACCAGGGCGAAAACGAACAAGCGCTGCAGCGCCGCCAGCAGCGGGCCCTCAAGGAGGTGAAGGACATGGCGGAGCTTGGCTGCCAGCAGGTGGTTCGCGATCAAATACGTGCCGTGCAACGCTCCCCAGACAAGAAAAGTCCAGTTCGCCCCGTGCCACAGGCCGCCCAGCAGCATGGTGATGAAGAGATTGAGATAGCGCCGCGCAGGGGTGCCGCGGTTTCCGCCCAGCGGGATATAGAGATAGTCGCGCAGGAAAGCCGACAGCGAGATATGCCAGCGCCGCCAGAATTCGATGATGCTGGCGGCTTTGTAGGGCGAGTGGAAATTGACCGGTAGCCGGATGCCCAGCATCACCGATGAACCCAGCGCCATGTCGGAATAGGCCGAGAAATCGAAATAGATCTGGAACGAAAAGAACAGCGTGCCCAGCCAGCTGTCGGTCAATCCCAGCGCCGTGCCGCGCCCTGCGGCATTGAAAATGGCATCGGCGAAGGGCGCCAGATTGTCGGCGATGAGGGTTTTCTTGGCCAGGCCGATGGTGAAGAGCGTGATGCCCGCGGCCAGATCCAGGGCCCGGGCGGAGCGCATGGCGACGAATTGCGGGATCAGGTCGTTGTGGCGCACGATGGGCCCCGCGATCAGGTGCGGGAAATAGGCGACGAACAGCGCGTAATCCAGCAGCGAATAGTTGCGCGTCTTGCCGGCGTCGGCATCCACCAGATAGCTGATCTGCTCGAAGGTGAAGAAGGAGATGGCCAGCGGCAGGAAGAAGTTCGGCACCGGCAGGCCGATGTTCAAAAGATCGTTCGCCGTGCTGACGAACAGCGTCTGGTATTTGAAGAGGGCGATCAGGCCCAGATTGAAAATGAGGCCGCCGATCAGGAATATCCGCCGGTCAGCCTGGCGCGCGCGGCGCAGCTCGATCTCGCGGCCGATCATGTAGTTGACCAGGGTCGAGCCCATCAGCAGCAAAAGGAAATCGGCCCGCCACCAGGCATAGAAGGCATAGGAGGCCAGCAGCAGGAACACCCGCCGCCCCGTCAGGGTGCGGCT
>JAUKPS010108810.1:0-23769 GCA_032273165.1 Chlorellidium tetrabotrys
ACCCCAACCAATACTGAAACTCCAACCCCAACTAATACCGAAACACCAACTCAAACACCAACTAATACTGAAACACCTACACCAACCTCAAGTGAAACACCTACACAAACCCCTACTAATACTGAAACACCTACTCCAACCGCAAGTGAAACTCCTACACAAACAGCAAGTGAGACTCCAACTCAAACCCCAACTAATACCGAAACTCCGACTCAAACCGCAAGTGAAACTCCTACTAATACTGCTACACCAACAAACACTCCAACACCAACAACAACACCTTTCCCTTGTGATGTGTTCTACACTGAATTAAATCCTACTACAATTCAACTTGATAGTTACAATTATAGTGGTATTACAACATATATTAATTTTGAACCTCAAACAGGAGGGACTGCAACATACATTTCAGGAGTTACTCTTCCATATAATTTCACAACTGATTATTATTATGGAACTTATGACTTTGGATTCTCTAATATTGCTCCAAATGAATGTCATTTGAATATTATTGCCCCAACACCAACACCAACAATGACACCAACTAATACTGAAACTCCAACTCAAACTGCAAGTGAAACACCAACACAAACACCAACTAATACCGAGACACCAACTCAAACTGCAAGTGAAACTCCTACTAACACACCAACTAACACAGAAACACCAACTCCGACAAATACTGAAACACCAACTCAAACACCAACTCAAACTGCAAGTGAAACTCCAACACAAACTCAAACACAAACATCGACCAATACTGAAACTCCTACTCAAACTCCGACTAATACCGAAACTCCTACTCAAACGGCAACCGAAACTTCAACTCCAACACCAACAAATACGCAAACTCAAACTCCTTCAATGACAAATCCATTGGATGGAGCTCTATATTATTTATCAACATCATCTTATGATGTTTGTTATAATCCGACAACACAGGATGTTATTTACGCACAAAACAATTTACAAGTTGGTGATGTATTATATCAAAATCCTGGTGCAACAGACCCTTACACAATCGCTGACTTACAATCATTACTTACTACTACTGCCACAACATTCTATGTTAAATTAGTAACAGGTAGCGATGTATTTACGGTTACTGATAATGGTTCAGGTGATGGAGAAGCAAGCTCAAGTGAGATATGTGTAACTCCAACTCCAACAGTTACAACAACTGAGACCTCAACTCCAACTCCAACTAATACCGAAACACCAACTCAAACTGCGAGTGAAACTCCAACACAAACCCCAACCAATACTGAAACTCCAACCCCAACTAATACCGAAACACCAACTCAAACACCAACTAATACTGAAACACCAAGTGTTACTACAAGTCAAACGGCAAGTGTAACACCAAGCATAACGGCAAGTGTAACACCTACAAACACTTCAACACCAAGTGTTACTAATACTCAAACACCAAGTGTTACTACAAGTCAAACGGCAAGTGTAACTCCGACTAAAACTCCGACACAAACCGTAACACCAAGTGTTACTAATACTCAAACACCAAGTGTTACTACAAGTCAAACGGCAAGTGTAACTCCGACTAAAACCGTAACACCAAGTGTTACTACAAGTCAAACGGCAAGTGTAACACCTACAAACACTTCAACACCAAGTGTTACTCCAAGTGTTACTCCAACCAATACTGCATCAAATACCTCAACACCTACAAACACACCAACTGTAACTAAAACCCCTACAAATACACCAACTGTAACTAAAACCCCTACAAACACGCCATCTATAACCCCAACTAAAGCTAGTATTGTTGCCGGTTATACGATATATTTAGACCCTTCTAATTATGCAGGTGCTACCGGTAATATTGGAGCATCTCCGGTTACATTGAATGACTCATCAGGTAACAATTATAACGCAACAATAACACCAGCGGCAAGTACTTATGTTGAATATTTTAAATCAGGTTCATTGTCATACTTCCAATTTAATGGTACTGTATCAAGATGGAATGCGGGTACCTCTCTTGGAACTATAATCATTTCGACCTTCCCACAAAGTAACACAGCGTCCGGTGCAATTGGATTTAATGGAGCCGTCGCAACCAACAGTTATACATCATCTCATTGGTTCTATACTACAGGTGAAAACTCATCTCAGGGAGGTACAATTGGATTATTGGAAAAAGGAAATTCCTCCGACCTTAGAACTCAATACACTTATGGTAGTGTTCAAGTAAGATTAGGTGCCTCGTCAGCCATTATAAATACAACTACCGGTACTACTTTATGGGCAATTAACCAATGGAATAACATCACTATGGTTACCAATGGTACTACAGGTGTGGGTGTTAATAATGTTAAAATATATGCTAATGGTAATTTAATTTATACCTTAACACCATTAACGACTACAACAAACATAGGTACAACCGGGTCTTCAATTTTAGGTTTCTTAACAAGTAATAATAATATATTCTCTTATCCTGTAAGATACGGAGAAATTATGTTATATGGTAGCATTGGTCTAACAGACGCACAAGTGTTAAATAACTACAATATCCAAAAAACGAAATATGGTTTATAAAAAAAAAACTAAAATTACTTTAATAAATTAACTCAAATCATAGTATTTATAAGAAATAAAGAAATATAATATGGCATGTATCAAATATACCCTAACAAATACAGGTTCAACACTTGTAAATTTTAATTACAGAAGATGTGATGATTCCCTGTGGGAATATCAAATTGAATTAAATCCTAATCAAACAAAAAATATTTGGTTAATTGATAATACATATTCAATCGCTCCTTCATTTAGTAGTTCAGTTAGTTTAATTAATTTAGGCACATTTCCGGAAGTAAGTGCAACTCAGACACAGACTCCTACTCAATCTGCAACACCTACACCAACACCAACAAATACGGGTACTCCAACACAAACTCCAACTAACACTGAAACTCCTACTCAAACTCCAACTAATACTGAAACGCCAACAAATACCCCGACGCCAACAAACACAGGAACTCCAACACCAACACAAACCCCAACTAACACTGAAACTCCTACAAATACTCCAACACCTACGAATACAGAAACTCCAACTCAAACACCAACAAATACGCAAACTCAAACTCCAACTAATACCGAAACACCAACACCAACTACAAGTGAAACACCAACAAATACTCCAACACCTACAACAACTGAAACCTCAACACCAACACCTACGCCAACATTTGGTTACTATACTTATAGTTTAGGTACAGGAGCAACATCAAACGATGCTTGTATTGATTTTGGTTCAGCTCCTAATACAATTTATGGAACGGTATCTGGTGGAATAGGTCCTAATGTGGGCGAATATTTATACTATAATACAGAATTGACAATACCAGTAATCAATGGTTATTTCTCTAATGGTACTGCTTGGTATCAAGTCACAGGTGATACTGGACAAATTACTTCATCAGACCCTAACGGATGTTAATAATTTAAAATAAAAATATTTTAAAAACCCTCGACTTATGTTGAGGGTTTTTTATTATTACCCTAAATAGTATTAATATGAAGATATTTGTTCAAATCGCGTCGTATAGAGACCCACAGTTAGAGCTAACAATTAAAGATATGTTAGAGAATGCCAAGAAACCCAAAAACATCACATTTGGAATTGCAAGACAATTTAGTGAGGAAGATGGGTTTGATAAATTAGAAGATTACAGAAAAGACAAAAGATTTAGAATTCTTGATATCCCTTATGAAGAATCAAAAGGAGTTTGTTGGGCGAGAAATCTAACACAACAATTATATGAAGGTGAAACTTACACCCTTCAAATTGATTCCCACATGAGATTTGTTAAAGATTGGGATGATATCCTAATCAAGATGATTAAGGGTCTACAAAAAGATGGTCACAAGAAACCTCTACTTACGGGTTATGTACCGTCTTTTGACCCTGAAAACGACCCAGCAGGAAGAGCATCTGATGCTTGGAGAATGGTGTTCGATAGATTCATCCCTGAAGGTGCAGTATTCTTCTTACCTGAAACAATTCCAGGTTGGAGATAACTTAAAAAACCTGTAACCTCAAGATTCTATTCAGCTCACTTCTGTTTTACATTAGGTGAATTTTCAAAAGAAGTTCAACACAATCCTGAATACTATTTTCACGGAGAAGAAATTTCAATAGCAGCAAGAGCTTATACTTGGGGTTATGATTTATTCCACCCACAAATCCCTGTTGTTTACCACGAGTACACTCGTAAAGGTAGAACTAAACAATGGGATGATGATAAAGCATGGGGAGAAAAAAATAAACATTCTCATTATACAAACAGAAAGTTGTTTGGTATGGATGGTGAAAAACAAGAAGGTCATGATGGACCATTTGGATTTGGTCCTGTAAGAACATTAACTGATTATGAAAAATATTCAGGTTTATTATTTGAAAAACGAGCAATTGATAAATACACTTTAGATAAAAATTACCCACCAAATCCTTATAATTTCGAAACTGAGGAAGAATGGAAGGATAGTTTCTGTATGATGTTTAAACATTGTATTGATATAGGTTATAGTCAAGTTCCCGAAACTGATTACGATTTTTGGGTTGTTGCTTTCCATAACGATAAAGATGAAACTTTATTTAGAAAAGATGCTGACAAAAATGAGATTGCTGGTTTTATGAGAGACCCTGATAATTATTGTAAAGTATGGAGAGAATTCCAAACTGATGTATTACCATCACATTGGGTTGTTTGGCCTCACTCGGAGTCAAAAGGTTGGTGTGACAGAATCACAGGAAAATTACATAATAATATTGTTAGCTAATTAGAATGAAGTACATTTATCATCATATGGGTTTAGGTGACCATTTCACCTGTAATGGACTTGTTCGTCATTATTATAAACAATTTGGAGAGATAACAATATTTTGTTACAAACATTTTGAATCTAATATTAAATTTATGTATAGAGATTTACCCAATTTTCACACAATTGGGTTATCTTCAGATAATGAAGTTGACGAATATATCTCAAATAATAATTTATCTAATGATTTAATTAAAATTGGGTTTGATAAATCAAGAGCGTTACAAAATCAAGTGGAGACATTTGATGAGGGATTTTATTTAGCAGAAAATTTACCATTTCAATTAAGATTTGATGAGTATTTTGTTGAAAGAGATTTGGATAAAGAGATTGAACTTTATAAAATTCTTAATCCAAATGATGAAGATTTTATTTTTGTTCATGAAGACCCTGACCGTGGAATGTTTTTAGATAAAAGTAGAATTAGGACAGATTTAAAAATAATTGGGAATGATAAAAGATTTTTAATTTTTGATTATATCCATTTACTTAGTAAAGCTAAAGAAGTTCATGTTATGCAATCGTCAATAAAAGATATGATTAATTCATACTCATTTCCCGAAACTAAATTTTTCTTACATAATTATGTAAGAAATTACGATTCTTATGCAAATACTAAAGGGATGAACAAATTTGAGATATTATATTAACTAATGAAATTATTAATACAATTAAATTTTGGGTTGTTAGGTAATTTTTATATTGCGGTGACGCAATTATTAGAATTTGTGAATCATTATAAAAAACTTGGTTATGAGTGTAATTTAATTTTTGCGTCAAATTCCGGTGGTCAAAATGGGTATGGTATCTTTGATATTCGATTTGAAGAGATTTTTGATGTCGAGTATTTTAAAGTTTTTGATAACATAACGACAATACAACACTCGATTACGGATAAGAATTATAATGAATATATTTGTCATAGTTCAAATGACCCAGGTTTAGGTTGGTGGGATGTTTTTTTTAATACTGAAGTTAAGGATTTGTATAAAACAAGTTTTAATCATCATGATAATGTTGGATTTTCAAGAAATAATTCTTTGCCGGATATTCTACCAAAATTCAATCAAATTGTTTATGACAAGGTAAAAATTTTTAAAGAACAAAATCCTCAAATTGATTCGACAATACAATTAAGGTTATATGGGTATGGTGATAAAGAAAATCACAATTCAAAATTAACTCAAATGTATTCTGAATTATACGAATCAATTAAAAAGTCTAATAAAAATTTCTATTTAACTTCTTCTTGTGTTAGTTGTTTAGGTGACATATTAAAATTACCAAATGTGTTTTTATTTGGTAATAGAAATTTACAGGAAAATATGGGGGATGTTAATTTTTATGAGATTAAAGGTGGAAGGGAAAATCAATTAAATACCTTTTATGATTGTATTGCTGAAATGGTCATGATTTCTGAAACTAATTCTGTTTATTATTATTCTATACATTGGCAATCAACATTCTTATATTATTCATTCGTGAACAATTCAAACATAACAATATTACCCCTAAGTGATTTAAATTAAAAATAAAAAAAAATGAAAAAAATTAAATTAATTGATGAAAATTTAGTCGGACAACCCGGACTGTCTAGATACATTGACCCTAAAACAAATTGGGAAAGAGAACCTGAAAACCACGACATTTCAATATATGTGGACCGTATGTGTTTTACTCAACCTATTGATGATACAAAAACAAACTGTGCTTGGTTAATTGAACCACCAATTATTAATGGTGAAAATTATCGAGACATTATTATAAATAAAGAAAAGTTTAAATACATTTTTACTCATCACAAAAATTTATTACCTCAGTCAGATAATGTTGTGTACATACCACATGGAGGTACTTGGTTAAGAGAAGATGATATTAACATACACGACAAATCTAAAACTGTAAGTTGTATTTTTTCTTGGAAAAATTGGAACCCTTATCATAGAATGAGGTTTAGAGTTCATGATAGACTAAAAGATGATAATCGAGTTGATTTTTATGGTTCAGGGTGTGAAGTACAACTTGATTATAAAATTGATGCGTTAAAAGATTATATGTTCTCAATTGTTATTGAAAATAGTATCGAAACCGATTACTTTACCGAAAAGATTTTAGATTGTTTCTTATCAGGAACAATTCCTGTTTATGTTGGGTCAAAAACAACGTCTCAATATTTTGACGAGAATGGTATTATCTATTTTGAAGGGGATGAAGATTTACCATCAATTTTAGATAAATTAAATACGGAACTTTATTTGTCTAAATTAGACTCAGTTAAGAAGAATTTTGAATTAGCTAAAGAATATATGTTTCCTGAAAAATTAATACAAAACTTTTTAGACGAAAATGTATAATAATATTTTAGTAACCGCGACCAATAGTCCATATTATGAGTCACTATTAACATTAATAAGTGGTGTTCATAAACACAGTATTGATATTGTTGACAAAATATTTGTTTATAATTTAGGATTAGATGTTAATGAAATTAAAACTTTAAATTCATTAAAAAATGTTGAAGTTTTAGAATTTCCGGAAAATCCAACAGAATTACATCCAAAATTCATGGAACCAAAATCTTATGTGTATAAAATATACTGTATGTATAATTCATCTAAGTTAGGTAAAAATGTTTTATGGTTAGATTCAGGAGCTTGTCCTCTTAAGTCAATAAATGTGATTTATGATAAAATTTCTGAAGATGATATTTTCTTAGTCGGAGATATTCATACAAATAGAGATTATACTCACACAGACTGTAGAGAATGTTTGTCTGCTAGTGAAGATGAATTAAATGGTAAACAATTATGGGCAGGACTTGTTGGGTACAAATCAAATGGGAAATACCAACATATTTTTGATGAAGCTTATAAGTTATCATTAATTCCGGGATGTTTAGATGGTAACCAAGAAAATCATAGACATGACCAAAGTATTCTATCTATTTTGACACATAGATATGATTGTCCAAGACAAGACATTGATATGTTTGGATATTGGACTGATTGGAATCGTAATCTTAATTTGGCGATTGAAATGGGGTCAGTAATATTTGCACATAGAAGAGGACATAACGATAAAACAAATTTAATATATGAAAATTAATTTTAATGAAATACCAAAGTTTGTAATCAACCTTGAAAGAAGACCTGATAGGTTAGAGGCGGTTACAAAAGAATTTGAATACATGGGTTGGGAGTTTGAAAGATTCAACGCTGTTGACACAAATAGTTACGAGGGGTGTGCGTATTCACATCAAGAAGTTGCTAAAATAATCTTAGAACGAGGTTATGAGTATGCAATGGTATTTGAAGATGATATCTTTTTTATGCCATACGCAAAAAAATTAATCCCTTTAATTGAAGAGGAATTGACTAATAATGATTGGAATTTTTTCCATTTCGCACCATCAATTCATAGACCTCTTAATAAATTTTCAGAAGAATTGGTTGATTTAACAATATTACCACCAAAAGACTTGGAAAAACATAGGGGTATATTTGGTACTTCAGGTTTTATTTTAACAAGAAAGGCTTGTGAATATATAGCCCAATGGGATACTAATGAGGTTATTGAAAATAGTCATAAACAAATCCCAATCGATGAATTTTTAGATAGGGCGGTTTATCCAAATATGAAATCATTTTCTGCTAAATTACCATTAGTTGTTCAAAAAAGAGATTACTCTGATATTAATAAAACATTTGATTCAAATCATTATGTGATGACATATAATTGGAATGTTTATTTTCCCGATAAGTTAGATGGGATTTATTTAGATTATGATAAATGTTTAGAATTAAGAAATAATAATGAGGGTTAAAATAATTACAAGTATTTACTCAGACCTTTATGGTTCTGAGTTAGGGGGAAGACAAGGGAGAAAAGACCATTATCGTTTTAGTCTACTATCTTTATTGAAGATGAAACAAGCAGATTTTATTTGTTACACATCTGAAAGAGAACTTGAAGATTTAAAAGAATTTTTTTACAAAATTCATAATATTTCGGAAGAAAGATTGAAATTTGTTTTATTTGATTTATCTCAAAATAACTATGTTGATTTAATTAATAGTGTAAAAAATATTGAGGATATTAAAAAGTCCGATAGATGTTATGAAATTCAATATTCTAAATTTTCTTGGTTTAGAAATGAAGATAAAAGTTATGACTATTATTTTTGGTTCGATGCAGGATTATCACATACCGGATTAATACCAAATAAATATTTATCGGCACCGGGTCACCAATTTTATTATGAAGCCTCATTATTTAATGACGATTTTTTAACGAATTTGATTGAATACTCTGAAGATAAGTTTGTAATGGTTGCTAAAGAAAATTCAAGAAATTATTGGGAAGGTACAGTAGACCCTAAATTCTATACCAATTATGACAATAGTGTTCATGTTATTGGAGGATTCTTTGGTGGAAAAACTGAATTATGGGATAAGGTAGTTAATCAATTTGATGAGTATCTTACTCTAATTTTACCAGAACAAAAGAAATTATTCTATGAGGAACATTTTATGTCATTAATGTATCAAAACCATAAAGAATGGTTTAAAACATTAAATTTTGATATATGGTGGCACGAAGATAATTTTAAAGAAGGAACAAAAGAATTTTTTGAGAAAAATAAAAGTTTTTATAAAATTTTAGAAGAAATTAACAAGATATATGAGTAATATTACATTAGTAACCGGTATATGGGATATCGGAAGAGGAAATTTAACAGAAGGATGGAGTAGACCATTCCAACACTATTTAGATAAATTTGAAAAATTATTAGAGGTTGAAGAAAACCTTATAATTTTTGGTGATGAAGAGTTAAAAGAATTTGTTTTTCAAAGAAGAAAACCTGAAAATACTCAATTTATTGTTAGACCTTTAAGTTGGTTTACTGATTCGGAATTTTTTCCTTTAATTCAAAATATTAGAACCAACCCTGAATGGTCTAATCAAGTCGGTTGGTTATCAGAATCAACACAGGCAAAATTAGATAATTATAATCCGTTAGTGATGTCTAAAGTTTTTTTATTAAACGATGCCAAAATTATGGACCAGTTTAATTCGGAATATATGTTTTGGATTGACGGTGGAATAACAAATACTGTTCATCCGGGATATTTTACTCACGATAAAGTACTTGATAAATTATCAAAATATGTTTCAAAATTCTCATTCATTAGTTTTCCTTATGGGGCAGAGACTGAAATACATGGGTTTGAGTATAATAAATTAAACTCAATTGCTGGTGATAAAGTAACTAAAGTTTCTCGAGGAGGATTTTTTGGTGGTCCAACACATACAATATCAGACATTAATGGAATTTATTATGGGTTATTAAAATCTACATTACAGGAAGGGTATATGGGAACTGAAGAGTCAATCTTTAGTATTATGACTTATAAACATTCCGATTTAATTAATTATTTTGAAATTGAGTCCAGTGGATTGGTTGGAAAGTTTTTTGAAGATTTAAAAGATGATAAATTAATACCAAAAAATGAATCTAAAGTTAGTGTTGGAAACAATTTAGATACAAGTAAAGTAGGACTATATGTTTTAACATTTAATAGTCCAAATCAATTTAAAACTTTGATTAAATCATTTGAAACTTATGATAATGATTATTTATTAAAGACAAAGAAATATTTGTTAGATAACTCGACTGACCTATCAACAACTGATGAATATCTAAAATTATGTCAGGAACATGGATTTGAACATATTAAAAAAGAAAATCTTGGGATTTGTGGTGGTAGACAATGGATTGCGGAACATTTTGAAACTATGGATTTAGATTATTATTTATTCTTTGAGGATGATATGTTTTTCTTCCCGAAAGAAGGTTCTGTTTGTCGAAATGGTTTTAATAGGTATGTTCCAAATTTATACACCAAGTCGTTAGAGATAATTAAAAAAGAAAATTTTGACTTTTTAAAACTCAATTACTCTGAATTTTATGGTGATAATGGAACTCAATGGTCTTGGTATAATGTACCACAATCAATTAGGGAAGAATTTTGGCCTGAAAAACCAACATTACCTCATCTTGGATTAGACCCTAATGCGCCAAAAACTAAATTTTCATCAATAGTATCATATAAAGGATTACCATATGGGTCCGGCGAAGTTTATTATTGTAATTGGCCTCAAATTGTTAGTAGACCGGGAAATAAAAAAATGTTTTTGGATACAACATGGGCACATCCATTTGAACAAACATGGATGAGTCATATGTATCAATTAACTAAAAAGGGTGAATTATCTTCAGGTTTATTACTTTTAACACCAACAGAACACGATAGATTCGAACATTACGGAGGAGAGTTACGTAAAGAGTCATAACGATATATTTATTGTTATGGAATTTTATATCAAACAAAACGCAACATTACCTGTATTAAAAATGCAAGTTGTTAAAGACGGTAGAGCCGGTTATCAACAACTTATGCAAGATTTAGAGGTATCTACAATATTTTTTACAATGATTGACGTGGAGACGGGTATTCCTAAAATAGTATCCGCCCCCGCTCAAATTGTTAATCTAATTTTACCTGACGGAGCATCTCCGGAATACTACATTTACTTTAAATTTACATCAAGAGATACCAATACTCCGGGTAGATATGAGGGTCAGTTCTTAATTAAGAATGACGAGGGTAATTTAATTCTTCCAATTAGAGAAGAACTTTATATTAATGTGCAACCAAGTTTTATTTCAGAAACCGCTTGTTGTTAATTTGATTCCTAAGATATTTTAATTATATTTATTTACGATGAGTAAGGCGAACTTCACAATTAAGTGATTGCTAATAAACCACTCCTAAATAAAACATATGATTAACAATGAAGAAATTGAGGCATTCCTACATGGGAATGACCCGGAAGAATTTATAGTTGCCATCGAGTATGACTACCGAGACAACTGTATCTACAAAATTAAGGAGATTCCCGGTAAAGGGAAAGAAATCCGTAAAGACACTTTTACCCCATTTGCTTGGGTAGGTGATTTAAAAAATCTAAAATTTTATAACGACTCAAAAGCTGCTCAGAAAGAGGCGATGACTAAGTATGGGATTCTAATTGAGAAATTAGAAACTCATGGAAACGAACGTCTTGAAAAGGGATTAACCTTTATGGTTAAATCAATGAAAGGATACCGAGAACTTATCCAATTTTTTAGGGATGGTGGTTGTGACCCATGGGGTGACAAAGCTAAGGATAAGATAACACTTCTATCTCCGGTGGAACAATACCTTGTATCCAAAGAAAAAAGATTATTTAAAGGTTTTGAAAACTATAACGAGGTTACTCGAATGGTTTATGACTTGGAGACGACTTCCCTTGAACCTAAGGATGGTCGTATCTTCATGATTGGAATAAAAACCAATAAAGGTTATCACAGAGTAATCGAATGTACTGATGAAAATGAAGAAAAAGGTGCCATCATTGAATTCTTTAATGTAATCAATGAACTTAAACCATCAATTATTGGTGGGTATAACTCAGCAAACTTTGACTGGCATTGGATATTTGAGAGAAGTAAGATATTAGGGATTGATTTAAAAAAAGTATGTAAATCATTAAATCCTAATCACTCTTATACTCGTAAAGATGGTATGTTAAAATTGGCTAATGAAGTTGAGACTTATACTCAGACTTCTATTTGGGGTTATAATGTTATTGATATTATCCATGCGGTTCGTAGGGCTCAAGCAATCAATTCAAGTATTAAAGCTGCTGGATTAAAATACATCACCAAATTTATAAATGCCGAATCCCCAACCCGAGTTTACATCGACCACTTAGATATTGGACCATTTTTTGCAAATAAAGATGATTTTTGGTTAAATAAGACTAATGGTAATTATAAAAAAGTTGGAGTTGACCCTAAGATTGATGAAATCTGTGGAAGACGAACTGACACTTATGAAATAATTACTGGGGATAAGTTAGTCGAGATGTATCTTGACGATGACTTAGATGAAACCCTTAAGGTGGACCAAGAGTTCAACCAAGGTTCGTTCTTGTTGGCGGCAATGATTCCAACAACATACGAAAGGGTTTCGACTATGGGTACTGCAACTCTATGGAAGATGCTTATGCTTGCATGGTCTTATAAACATGGAATTGCGATTCCGGCTAAAGAAGCAAAGACAGACTTCGTAGGAGGTCTTTCAAGACTTCTAAAAGTTGGATACTCTAAGAATGTTCTAAAACTTGACTTTAGTTCCCTATATCCCTCAATTCAGTTAGTACACGATGTATTCCCGGATTGTGATGTTACGGGAGCAATGAAAGGTATGTTAACCTATTTCCGTAATACTCGTATCAAATATAAACAATTGGCTGAGGAATATTATGAGATAGACAAAGCAAAATCAGAATCATACGGTAATAAACAATTACCAATTAAGATTTTCATCAACTCAATGTTCGGTGCTTTATCAGCACCACAGGTGTACGCTTGGGGTGATATGTATATGGGTGAACAGATTACTTGTACCGGTAGACAATATCTTCGTCAGATGATTAAGTTCTTCATGGCTAAAGGATATGTTCCTTTGGTTATGGATACGGATGGTGTCAACTTCTCTACTCCGGATGAAGCGAATGGACATGTTTATGTAGGTCGTGGATTAAATTGGAAAGTTAAAGAAGGTAAAGAGTATTACGGTCCTGAAGCAGATGTGGCAGAATATAATGATATTTTCATGAGAGGTGAAATGGCTCTTGACACTGATGGGGTTTGGCCCTCAACAATTAACTTAGCTCGTAAGAATTATGCCGTTATGGATTCTAAGGGTAAAATTAAATTAACTGGGAATTCAATTAAATCAAAAAAATTACCTTTATACATTGAGGAGTTTTTAGATAAAGGTATTAAATTATTACTTGAAGGTAATGGTCAGGCATTTGTCGAATACTATTATGAGTATTTACAAAAAATATACGACAAACAAATTTCTTTAAGTAAAATTGCCCAAAGAGCAAGAGTTAAACTATCTTTAGATGACTATAAAAAACGATTATCCACCAAAACAAAATCGGGGAATAGTATGTCTCGAATGGCTCATATGGAATTGGCATTACAAGAAAACTTAAAAGTTAATTTAGGTGATGTTATCATGTATGTGAATAACGGATTAAGAGCATCCCATGGAGATGTTCAAAAAAAGGGAGATGGAGTACAATTAAATTGCTATATGTTAGATAAAAACATTTTAGATGATAATCCAGATTTACAAGGAGATTATAATGTTGCAAGAGCAGTAACAACTTTTAATAAAAAACTACAACCTTTAATGGTTGTGTTCCAAGATGAGGTACGAAATAATTTATTAGTGGCGGACCCGGAAAAAAGAGGAATATTTACAAAATCACAATGTGAATTAATTAATGGTCATCCATTAGATGAGAGTTCCCAAGATAGATTACAGGAAGATGTTTTAGATATAACTGAACAAGAACTAAAATATTGGGGAAAACGAGGATTATCTCCTGATTATATGTATGACTTGGCAGAAAATGGTTGGGAAGAAAAATTAAGTGAGATGGTATAAAAAAAAGTGGTCGAAAGACCACTTTTGTTTTTTATGATTGTTTTAACCCATCGGATGAGAGGATGTACCAGTTACCCGCAACATATCTAAATTCAATACATGAGTATTTATCTGCGACTAATTCATCATAATCTTCATCTATTTTCCCAACATCGGGTTTTATTGTGACCTTGGTCATTGATTTTATTACAACATGGTCAGTTGTTTTCGAATCCAAAATAATTACTGATTCTGAGATTCCTCGAACAATAATACAACTTTCTCCATTTGTTCTATAATCTAATTCAGATACTACAGATATTTCTGAAGTATCGATTGACATTCCATTTATAATCCTCCTTGAAGGAATTGATTTTACTATTGCCATATTATATTACGTAAATTTGTCGAGGCATTGCCCTAAATTTCATTTGTTTATTTAAATTCTCGGCGATTAAAGCCTCTCGTTCCATCACTTTTTCAGGTCTTAATCTTGTTAACCATCCTTCGGCTCCGGTCAATTCTTCGATTAATTTAGACTTTTCATCTTTAGCTTCTGTCGATAATGATTGATAATCCATTGTTAATTCACTATCAGGTGTTTTAAGATTACCACTATATTTTCCTCTAACTCTTGCCAATGTTTCTTTACAATATGCGGTAAACCATCTTCTAACCCATTGTTGTCCTGGTATGTTTAAATCTTCCCATGACATATTATCCATCGGAACATCCGAAGGTAATTTAATTACATCAGGGTTATTTTTTAAACAATCTGCTCGATTATCAGGTGTTACATCATAATACCAATACCACACAGCTTTACCAACATATCCATTAAGATGAGACCAATTGAATTTACCACCCGGTGTATTATATAAATGAATATTTTTCTTACCATCAGGTAATCCGGTAATTCTATAAGTTAATGAACCCCCTAAAATTCTATTCAAAATATTGGCTTCTTGCATTCTTGATAGATAATCAAATCCTGACATCATGAAATAGGAACCTTGATAACCCATTTGAGCAAAACCGGCTTCGTTAGCACCAAGACCAACTCCTCCAAATCCTGCCATACCTCCTAATCCAAATGCTGACCAAGCTTGGTCACTGAACCATAATAATTCATTGACTTCTCGACCCGCGGGTATTTCATATGTTTGAGTATTTGCGCTTAAGACAAAATAATCTTTTTTCAAAACCCAAGGACCGTCAGTTTGAAGACCCACAATTTTTGAATATGAGTAACTAAATTGTTGTTCAAAGTCCATTGTTCGAGTAATCAATGCCTTTGCAACTGATTTCTCATTCATGTTTAGATTAACTAAATTAACCCATTGACTATCTATTAACCACTGAAGAACATATTCCTCGTAATCTCCAATAGATAATTCCATTAACGAATCCATCATTTCATCTTCAAGTTCAACACTTCTAAGTGGTGCACCTAATTGATGTTTGACTCTCGTATATATTTTACTTCTTTCTGGTTCCGGTATAACTGCCATGACTATAAATATATTAAAATTTGTTATTGTATATCATACAATAACGAGTCTAATGGAAATAAAAAATTACCATTAACTATTATTGGGGTTTTATCAAAAACTAAAACATTTTTACCCTTTTGAAAAATCATTAAATCTGTTTTATATATTTTAACACTTGCGGTTCCCTCAAGTAAAATTCCTTCATCGGTAACTATTTTATTTCTAAATGGTTTAACCTGTGCTGTTTTTGTTATCCCATCTTTAGTTATTTCTAAATCGACACCACTAATTGCATCTTTTTTACTCCCAAGCTCACCAACAATTTCTACTTTAACACCTTTACCAAAATATCTTCTTAAAATCGCGGCAGTGATTTCTTCTCGTTTTGAACCTGCATCATTTTTTTCTATTAAAATTCTTAGTAAATTTTGAAAAGTAGAACTTTCTCGGTCAAAAATTTGAAATTTATAATAATCAATCGCGGATACAAATCTGGATGCTTCTTTTTTCTGTTCCTCAATGGTTTTATTTCTAAAATTAATTGGCTCTTTCTTTGTTAATTTTTTAATAACTTGATTTACATCATTAAGTAAAATACAAAATGATGTGTAATTGGTGTTTAATTTATTAATAACCGACCTACCGGGTCCTTCTAAATCATAAACACCGGACATTTGATTATTACCAGGATTTTCAATAAAGTTTTCTGAAAAAACACTTCTCATTATTTTATTAATACCATTCATGTAAATCCATTTAACATCTTGATTAGTATTAAATAATGTCCGATAATATTCGTTTTCCGCCGGTGAACACATTTCTGATTTACCTTCACTTAAGATTCCTTTCATTTTTGTTGTTTCAAGAAGTTTTGTTTCAATTTTCATTTCATATAATTTGGAGACAAAATCCCAATTTACTACTTTCCAAAAGTTTGTAATATATTCATCTCGTTTGTTTTTGTATTTTAAATAATAAGCATGTTCCCATAAGTCTAACCCTAATAATGGAAACCCACCATCTTTAATAACATTCATTAATGGGTTGTCCTGATTTGGGGTTGACATAATTTTCAAAGTATTTTTTGATGTTAGTACTAACCATACCCATCCGGAACCAAAACTTTCTTTAGCAACTTTTTCAAATTCTTTTTTGAAAGAAGGAAAACTACCATATTGTTTTGTTATTTTCTTGAGAAGTTCCCCCTTAAGTTTTATTGGCGTCGGGGACAACATATTCCAAAATAATGCGTGATTAAATGCACCACCGGCATTATTTCGTATTGTTTTATCAAATCTTCCAATTGTTTTAATAATCTGAATTAACTCTAAATCTCCGTATTTTTTCTTTGAGAGAGCATCATTCAATTTATCCACATATCCCTTATAATGTTTGTTATAATGAAATTCCATCGTTTCGGGGTCGATGAATTGTTTCAAGGCTGAGTAAGAATAAGGTAATTTTTCAATTCCTATTTTCTTCATTTCTGTAATCAACAGATTTTTTTCTTTAAGGATGTGACCCTCAAGAATTGTTGTTTCTAACTGTTGAATTTTTTGTTCTATTTTTTTCATATGTTTGGATTAACCATTACATATAAATAATCAAAAATTGGTTTAACGACGCATTTCATTAATTCTCTTTAAAATATCTTCAGCTGCATCAGTCGTATTTTGATTATCGCCCATGACGGTTGCAATCACTTGTTTTTTATTATGAAGTATGTCGTAAATAATTCCCTCAATAGTATTCTCAAAAATTGGGTAATAAACTAATACATTATTTTTTTGTCCATACCTATACGCCCGGTCTTCCGATTGTGCATGGTCGGACGGTAAAAATGATAAATCATTAAAGATTACAGCTTCTGCGGATGTTAAAGTGATACCAACACCGGCAGCTTTAATATTACCAACAAATACTTTTATCTTATCGTTTTCTTGGAATTGGTCAACACTAAACTGTCTCTCAACTTTAGACATTGAACCATCAAGTTTAACTGCTGTCTTTCCAAAATGTTCTGTAATTTTATTTAATGAATCGGTAAAGTTACAAAAAATTATGACTTTTTTATCTTGTTCGATAATATTTTCAGCGATTTCAATTGTTTGACTTATTTTTTCATCGGCAATGATTTGACGAATCTTAGTAAGTTTTGTAAATTGGACAGTTAAAGATTTCGATTCTTCCGGATTCTTTTCGTACCAATTATAATAATCTCCCATTACTTCCTCATAAAGTTTAGACTTTAATCTTAGATAAACCGGAGTGATAATCTTATCAGGTAAATCTAAAACATTTTCTTTTAGCCTTCTCAAAGTAAGACCAGCAGTTCTATCTCGTAACTCTTCAAGATTAGAGGCTCCTTGAACATTCCAAATTTTTCTTGGTCCAACTTTAAATTGAAAACCGGAACAATAACGAACGGCATACGCTAACCAATTTTTAGCTACGGGTGACTCAATTAAACTAAGCAAATTAAAATAATCAATTGGACGAGAAGTCATCGGTGTACCGGTTAATAACCACAACCTATCAACACTTTTTGTGATATCGTTAATTAATTTTGTTCTTTGAGCTTGCGCGTTTTTGATATAATGTGCCTCATCGATAATTATTAAATCAAATTTTGACATTAAAATTAAGGAATCATCTTTCTTTTTTGGGTCATGAAAATTCTTTATAATATCATAATTAACAATAACAAAATCATCCTCAGTACTAAATTGTTTACCTTCTGAGATAAAAATACTTCTATCAGAATAATTTTCAATTTCTCGTTTCCAGTTAATTTTAAGAGTTGCTGGACAAATAATTAAGATTTTCTTTGCCCCGGTTTCTAATGCTGCGATAATCGTTGAAGTTGTTTTCCCCAATCCCATATCGTCGGCAAGGATAAACTTTTTGTTCTCAACTAATTTTTGAACGGCTTCTATTTGATGGTCAAGTGGTGGTCGATTAGAATATTTTGAATAATCAATTACAACATTCTTTACTGTATTGTCTTTAATGATGGCTGCTTTAGGTAACCAAAAATGATGGAACTCTTCAGTTTCAAATACTCTACCCCAAATATGGTACGCCTTTTCCTTATCGGATAATAGTTTTTCGACCCATACCTTTTGTGGTATTTCAGTATACAATTTATCGTCCGCAAGTTTTTGAGCGAAATAAGTATCAAGAATAACCCATTTCTTAGCGACTTTGGGTTGTTTATCATGATTGTTAATTATGTATTCTGATTGACTCCTTGTTGGGTAAAACTTTCTATTTAATTGTGACTTTCGTTTTAATTCAATAAGGTAGTTATTACCACCTTCATAGGTTTCCAATAGGGACAATGCTTTTGACTCGAGACTTACATCCATTTATACAAAAAATATTTTAATTAAATATAGTTGATATTGAAGTATTTATCAAGATATGAGTATGAATCAAACACAATTAGAAAAAATGATAGGTAAAATGATGAATGTCATTAAACCTAATGGTGTATCCGATATGGGTTTTAATTTAAAACCAATGGAAACTTATAAGGATGAATACTATATGATGGTTACATATGTTGTCCCTGATGGAAGTGAATTCTTGAGGAGAGACAACATGAGAAAAACTGATGTTTATAGAGACCAATGGAATCGTGAGATTAAAAACACTATTAAAAATTATTTTAATATTAATGTTGTTATTAGTTCATCGTCTATTGAATCTGAGGCATATCATAATAGATTAAAACAACATTAATATGCAAAAATTAGTTCCAATAACAAGATTAGGTAAGTTCTTCGGAGCCGAAGATTATTCTCTCGACATAGGTATGGGGGAAGAATGGTTATTGGGTGATATGAACTTTACCGTTATTCTTTATAGAGTTGATAGATATAAAACCAAAACTGATGATGTTTATGGTGAGGTGACTGAAGATGGAATCCAATTTATGGCGCCAATAGAATTACAAGGAATGGTTCAAGTTTCGGGACCAACCAATAAATTACTAGGGAATTCAAAAGTGAGACAATTGGAACCGGGTAATATGAAATTTTCTGTTTATCAAAAAACTCTCGATGATTTGAATGTTCAAGTGTCTTTGGGTGATTATTTTGGGTATTATGAAACTGAGGATAAAGTAAGATATTACGTCGTTAGTGATGATGGAGTTGTTGTTTCAGATAACAAACATACCTATGGAGGCTACAAGCCTTTCTATAGGACTATCACAGCAACATTTGTTAGTGAAAATGAATTTAGAGGAATATAATGAAATACATAATAACAGAGAGTAGGTTAAATTCAATTATTGAAAAATGGTTAAATGAAAACTATGGTGACTTAGAAAAATTTAATCGTACTGAATTTAGAGAAATTTATTTATCTAAAAATGGGGAATTTAAATTTATGTATAATTTGAGAGGAAAACAATTATATGTTGTTAGTGAGGTATGGAATTTTATTACCAATATGTTTGGATTGGATTATGAAGAAACAGGAAAATTTTTACTGAATTGGTGTAATAATAAATATGGATTTAGGGCGAAAGTTTTTTATAGAGTAGATGAAATATGAAAGTATTAGTAAAAGAATCACAATTAAGAAGGATATATGAAATTGTTGTTAATAACGAAGAAGATGAGTTTATTGGTAAAAGAGTTATGGTTTATTATAACCTACATAAACACACTTTTTCAGTTAGATATAATAATAAAATAATTTTACATGCTGATTATGTCAAATTAGGGGATGTTGAATTTAGGGTTAGACCTGGAGGGAAAGACCGAGTTCGTTCAGAAAAACAAAAAAATGTTCACGCATTTGTTATTGGAGATTTAATTGATTTTTGTGAATATCCATGTGATAATATTCCAACCCCATCATCAGATATGGTTGTCACTTATAACCCATACAAATATGATTCATTTGTTTATAAATCAACCGGTGAACCCGTTTATCAAGCAACTGAAGTTGATATGATAAATTCTCAAAATAAATTATTTGTAGTTAAAAAATAATATGCCATTACCAAAAAAAGTTATACCGACATTACCTTTAGTCCCACAGAAGACTCTGTCTGCTCGTAGGGAACAACTATTGGAATATATCAATGAGGATGGAACATATCTTCCTAAATCGGTGTTACATGCGGATTTGGATAGAGGAATGTTAGATTTTGTTAAAAACGATTTAGAAGTTATTGTTGGAGGAAAAGTAGTTCCAATGTTAGACATTATTGTAACAACTCAAAACTGGACTCAGTATGTTGAAACTGCATTGTTTGTGGATTTGGACCATAATCCGTCCCCGCCCTTCATCACAGTAGTTAGAAGTCCTGAAGTTAAATTTGGAACCAACCCGGCATTGAAATATACCATTCCGGATAGAAAACAATTTTATTACGCATCTGTCCCGACTTGGAATGGAAATGTTCAAGGTATGGACATTTACACAATACCTCAACCGGTTCCTGTGGATATCAATTACAGTGTGAAAATTATTTGTAATCGAATGAGAGAACTTAATCAGTTGAATTTGATTATTATGCAAAAGTTTTCTTCAAGACAAGCCTACACATTTATCAAAGGACAATATGTCCCAATTGTTATGAATAATGTTTCCGATGAATCTCAAATGAGTTTAGACTCAAGAAAATATTATGTTCAAAGTTATGACTTCACAATGTTAGGTTATTTAATTGATGAAGAAGAATTTGAGGTTAAACCAGCAATTGCAAGAGTAACCCAACTTATGGAATTAACCGGGGCAGGAAACAATAAGAAAAGAGACAAATATCCTAAAAACCCTAATGAATTTTTAGAAAATTATTTGTTTGTTGTTGGGAATGATACCCTAAGTGATACGGTGTCATATACCGCTAATCTTTCTTTCGGTACTTGGTCTAATGTTGAGACATATGATGTCTATATAAATGGAGATTATTTTGGTACCGATGTCCAAAATATCCAAATAACAACTAACGATATTTTACGAATAGATATAGTTAAAACTGACGATACTTTAGAATCAACAATTCAGTTCGATAATCTATTAGTTTAATCCTCTCCGTAGATATCTTTCTTCTCTTTACAGGTTTCTACGATTAATTTTTCCAAAAACTTATAAATTTTTAATCCTCGCTTTTCACAGTACTTTTTTAGTATGTCGTGGACGGCGGGGTCTATTTTAATGTTCTTGATTTCTTTTGTCTGTTTCATAGGTAGAAAAAAGGTAGAATTTATTCATACTCTTTACAAATAGATATCTAAAAGTAAAGTTTTTTGATATTCTATCGAATATTTATCTATAAAATAAATCTACAATAGAATAATTAGATAATGGCAACAGCACAAGCAAATCAAAAAGTTTTCGTTTCACCGGGAGTATATACTTCAGAAACTGACTTATCATTCGTAGCACAAAGTGTGGGTGTTACTACCTTAGGTTTAGTTGGTGAGACTATAAAAGGTCCTGCTTTCGAACCGGTATTTATAACAAACTACGACGAATTCCAAGCCTTTTTCGGAGGAACAGAACCGACAAAATTTGTTAACACACAAATCCCTAAATATGAAGCAGCATATATCGCTAAATCTTACTTACAACAATCAAACCAATTGTTTGTTACGAGAATCTTAGGTTTATCAGGATATGACGCAGGACCATCTTGGAGTATTAGAGTTACTGCAAATGTAGACCCTACAACTATTAATCAAAGCCCAACAGGTGCTACCTCTTGGTCGGTATCTTTTACAGGTTCAACAAGTGCAGGTACTGTTAACTTTATAAGTGGTTCATTTCCAACAGCGGTTCAGACTAATTTTAACACACAATATAGATTATCAGATGGTAGTACTTCTACTTATAATACTGATATTACAAATACTATTTTAAGTGTTGTTGGAGACCCATCATTATCTGCGACAACTGCAGTGGCTTACGGACCAATTCCTGAAAGTGATTATTGGACATTAGTTGACCAATACGGTACTGTGGTAAACGCTTATGGTGTTGATAGTCTTGATTTATCAGATAATGATTTATCTGCAAGTGAAAATGATTCTTGGTTCTATGCGAATTTTAATAATTATACAGAGAACTCTTATTCAGGTTATTCATTTGACTATGTATTCGATTCAATCACTACAGGAGTAACTGGAGATTTTTCAGGAACAATTTCAGGGGAATATTATAGTTTTACAGGAACTGCTTATACTGAATATAATAATATGGTTGTTGCAACTCTTCGTTCAAGAGGTATCTCATTATATGTTAATAGTTCAACTAGTGATAATCATGGTCCTGTTTATGAAGTAAGTGGTTTAACTGATGTTACCTTAATATCTACTGACCAATATTCTGACATTAATAAGAACCCATATGCGTCATTTGGATTATCCGGTGTTACTAAAGACGGAGATAATTTCACATTTGAATCAAATTTATCTGCAGCGTCTTCTAAATTTATAACTAAAGTGTTAGGTGTTGATAATTTTGGGAAATCAAGAAATGAAGTTCCTTTATTTGTTGAAGAGAGTTATTCGAATTCATTGGCTTATGCATATAATCAAGGTTTCATTAGAGGTATTAATCCTGAATTGGTGGCTTTACCTGACGCTAAAAGTGAAAATCCTTCATCAATAGCTTATAATGTTGGACAATATCAATCACCGAGTACTCCATTCTTAGTTTCAGAACTTAGAGGTAATAAAGTTTACAAATTATTTAAATTTGTTTCTATATCTGATGGTGATGCTGCGAATCTTGAAGTTAAAGTTTCGATAGCTAATTTATCATTTAATAATATGACATTTGATGTTTTAGTTAGAAATTTCTTTGATACAGACGCTAACCCAGTTGTAATTGAAAAATTCACAAATTGTACA
>JAUKPS010108921.1:0-23597 GCA_032273165.1 Chlorellidium tetrabotrys
GAAGGAATCGTAAACGAGGTACTTTCTGAGTATTTTAGATAGCTGGCCGTAGCGGATGGTACTTGGCTGGTGAATTGCTCGTTAAAAGGAGTGCTATTACTATTTCCCGCGTTATAGGCATAGTTATTTGTTCCGTTTAATGCCGTAGTTCTAATAGAACAGTTAAATCTAATTGTATGACTAACGCCCCCGGTTGAATTAGTCCAAATCATCGCGAGTTTGACCGTTCTTCCCGCCCATCCTGCCGCGTCAATCGTAAAGATTAACCTATGCGCCGAACCGGAAGAGCATAAAGCGGCGGGTTGCGTGGAAAAGACTGAGCCTGCTACCGACCTTCCCGCAGTTCCGTAATATACTAGATTTAAGCCGTTTATCGAAAGACTCTTTTTAGTTCCGGCTTTAACCGCTTCCTTGGTTACTACTTCCGTATCTCCAATACTATTCCAATCCGTTCCCAAAAATGGCGAAGCGGCTCCGTCGTATAAGTCCCAGTGATTGTAGAGGACGAGATTTTCCCAGTCTAATACGGTACCCAAGGAGTTAGCTAGAACTCTTTCGGTAAACTGTATGGATGTCTCGTTTCTACCGTTGTCAGTGTCATAGATATAGCCACCGTTCCAATCTATAATTGTATTCGCGCTAGAGTTGTATAAAGCGCGATTTTGCCAACTAACCGAAAGAGTGGCGGAGCTATCAGTTAGATAACGGCTAGACCAATTCGCTGAAATCGCACTGGAAGAGTCGTATAAAGTTCTTCCGTACCAATTAAGCGCAAGCGTGTTATCTTGGGCGTTAAGTTGCTGATTAGACCAATCCACCGTTGCAATACCCGCCGCTCCCAGCTTTAACTGTCTATTAAAAAAATCAATAGCGATGTTACTGCTACTATCCTTATAAATACCCGATTTGAAACTAAGACTCCCTCTTGTTCCGGTAAGCCAGCCGTCGAAAGTTTTGTCGCCGCTGATTGTCTGGTTGCCGGTAGTGCGGACAACGCCAGAAGGGGTTATCAATTCGCTACCCAGTATTATATTAGAAAAAGAAGCTGTTTTAGACATATTACTATTTGCCTATCCTTTACACTCAACCTTCATAGGCGGAGAGTATTTTAGATTTGCCGTTGATAAAATTTATACTAAGGTATCTTGATTTCCATACTGCTAACATATATAGTTTTATCCTCTCTCTCGTCCGCCTATTTTTTATGGGCGTGGTTTGACGAGGCAAAATTTTTCGTAGAATGGGCCAACCTACTTAAAGTAAATAAAGTATGGGCTCCATTAAACAATTACAACTCTATAAGAAAGAAGGGGAACTCCATTGGATTTCTCGAATACCTTTCCCAGTATTATGATTCATTCTTGGTTAGAATGGTGACGTGTGAAAAATGTTTCTGCTTTTGGGTAAATCTAAAAACGCATATATATGCATTCCTGATTTGGTCCCTTTTCATGGGGAAAATATACATATCTGTATTTTTTGCGTTGCCAGTTATAGCCCTTGGCACTTCATTCTTGTCTACAATTTTATTTAAATACCTTAAAGCGTTAAAGTAATGGATCACAAATATACTGTCGGAGTTAGAGATTTTATAAATCGCTATGTAAGCGGAGATGATAAAATATTTGAATTGCTCCCGGAATTTAACTACATTAGTTACGTCGCCAAGAAAGTAAAAGATAATGGTTGCTACTGTGGTCTTGGCGGGGAAATAGGGAGGATAGTGGAAATCTACAACGAATTCGTTCCAACTATCTCCGCGGAATTAGCTGAAAAAACGAGAGAGGTATTCAATGTGCCCTCCATCTGCTTCGCTATAGAAACCTCTACGGAATTCGATAGGAAATGCTTTTAATTACAGGTAGAGAGGCACCCTGTATATTACTCCTGAAACCGTAGTTTCTCCCCAAGCGGCTGGAGTTACGGTATCGAACGGTGCGATACCCGTTGAGAATGGCGTTCCTGGATTTCCCTGCTCTCCCTTGAGTCCCATTAGAACCGCATTCGTATCCAAGCTTAGATATGAGATGTAGTATCCCGAAGACGACGTAGTGTTGGAAAATATCGCCGTAAATCCGCTAATATCAACTCCCGAGGTAGAGTGCATAAGCATTGTGTCCGTCCCGGAATTCCTAACTTCGGCGAATACGAGCGGAACCGAGGAGTGATTAGAGGGGAAAGATAGCCTTAACGAATCTACTCCACTTGGGACTTGAGCCCCAGAAATCTGCATAAAGCCGCTAAATTGTTCCGGGATTGCCCCGCTAACGCTAAATATGTTCCCGTCCTGACGGCAAGTAACTGTTCCCCTCCCTTGGGAGAATAAATACCCAGACTGGCCGTTAAAAGCAGTTACTCCGGCAAACCCACTGGATACTCCGGTTGATACTCCGGCAATAGCGCTGGTTAGCTGCTGATAGCTAACTGCGCTATTATAGGAATAGCCGTCCGGAACCGTAATATTCCCTAAAAAAGATTTATTTCCATATATGGATTGATTTCCATAATTTAATATCGGATAGTAGGAACCACTAATGGTTGGGATATTGTTAAAATTCCAGTTTCCGGAAAAACTCAAATCGGCCCAGGAGAATACTTTCTGCCCCGCCCCATTCACTAGCGATAAGTTTTCTACGTTAATTCCGCTTGTGCCATAAGTCCCTCCCGGAATGGTAACAAACTTCATCGCCGTATAAGAACCGGCAAATTGCTTTATGCCGCTTATGGTTTGGTCGCCAGTTTGAAAAACCGTTCTGTTGGATGATAGCGTTGACAAACATACGTCATCTACATACTTTTTCGATACGGCCTGTCCCGATGTTCCAGAATACGGAATGGAAGGAGAGGAATAAAAGGTCTTGGTTCCGGATATTTCCTGATTCCCTATTAAATAAACCACATTACCTAGAGGGCCACCATCTAATAGATATGTATTTAAAAAGCCGGACAGCCCATTCTCCACCCATCCAGAAACAGCCGGTCCTACGTCTGGATCAAGCTGAGAGAATCGAATAAGATTTAAGTCGCTCATTATTCAGTTACTTTAGAGTGATTAAGTATCAATGCCGCTTCGTAGTCCACCTCAAATTCGGCAGCTATATCAGCGACAATATTTACGATTTCCTCTTTCGGCGGTATTGGGTTCTTTACGTAGCTGGATACGCTACTACTCCAATTTTCAGGGGATTCGTTTTCCAAAATAGAAACAAAAATTGCGTCAATTACATTCTTGTGCGAAGCCGTCAGCCTCTTCACATCCTTTTGTTTTTTGTATTCGCCTCCTATTGCCTCCTTTAAGATGAACGAATCCTTCGTATATTTAGAAACTAATTCTGCGTCAAAATAGATTTCGGCTTTGCTTGTCCCCACTTTATTAGTAGTTTTTGGCGCGCTTGTTCCCGCAGGTCTTCCGGCGTTAGGAGACTGAACTTTAATCTTACTTACTCCGCCGGAGGGCGACTGATCCGAAGCCATTTTCGTTTGAGCCATCTTTATTTGGGTCTTGGCCCGTTGGTCCGCCAAACGCCTGTTATCGTCCGGCCCTCCCTGTAAAGGCTGAAACAATCCATCGTCTTTGAAATCTTTGAGCGACTTCTGGTTATCGAGCACGGTTTGGAAATCAGGAATTAAACCAGAGTCCATAATTTCAAGCACATCTTGCGGGCTAATTACCCCAAATTGAGCCAAACTGGCATAAATACGCAATAAGTTAGTTTGATCTTCTATTCTAAGCGGCTCGAAGCGTATCTCTGGATATACTTTGAAATTTAGTATCTTGGATATTCTTTTAATCTCTGGCTGTAGGAACTCATTGATAAAAAGATTCCTGGCGTTCTCCAGCTTCTTAATCAGTGGCTTTAGCTTCACCGCCATGCTCGCAAATTTATCCTCCGAGTTAAATACGTTCATCATACCCATAAGTATGTTCCTATTTACCTCTGCATATTTCGCCTGACCAATGGCTTTTTCAATATCCGGGATAACCCAAGACGCCTTTGTTGTATAATCTCCTATTAAGACTCTCCCAACCTTCTCATTTCTAAAGATTTGCTTCATCGCCTCCAAAGCTTTAGGGTCGGTACCGCCCTTGTCCTTCTCTGCGCCCATCGTAAGCAAAAGCATTGCATATTCCACGCTTCTTGCCAAGATGGTATCGGCCTTCTTAAACTCAAGGTACAGATTTAGATCATCCATTATCGTATAACCCATAGGGGTAGGTAATGGTTCGTAGTCTTGCTTTTGATAGAAGGAGGCATGCAGCTTCGCTGGATCAAGGGGGATCATTGTATTCGCTCCCGGCGTAATTCCTCCGGCGAAATTCTTAATAGTTTGCCTAATACTCGTAAAAACCTCCTTGTCCCCCTCATCATCGGAATTTTTTAGCTTATCTAACTCAAAATTTGACAGCAATTTATAGTAATTGTAAACATTTGAATTACCTCCAGTTACCCAGATATACGCAGGGTTTAATAGAATGTAACGAGAAGGTATTGATATATTTTTATCCAAAATACCATTTCCCGCATATATGTTGGATAGATTGAGGGCGCTATTCTTGTCAGTCTCGGCGTCAATCCTATGAAAGAGTATGGTTCCCGATCTGAACGCCTCCCTAAAATACTGCTCCTTCAATGACCAAAACTTAATCTTCTTAAGCCATGCGTAAAAGAACTTGTTTGTCTGCGCGTTTCCTCCGTATAGCTTTATGTCTCCATTTGCCAAATCTGTCAAAGTATCTACAGCCGTCCTAAATGACGGTATTCTTGAGTATGCTTTTTGGCATAAGATTACCGCCCTGTTGCATGAATAGTATTGGGAGCGTATATCATATGGCAGCGGCAACGCATCTACATTTGGAAATTCGGTTGCGCCGCTTCCCCCAGAGGAAGAAACTGACCGGGTAAGTTGTCCGCCAGATAAGGAACTCGCAAAAGATTTGCCAACTAAATCCGGGAGAACCTCCGCTGTTATAGCACCAGAAGCTTCCGAAAACTCATTCGGAGCAATCGATTTATCTACATTATTCTTGATAACCTTTTTCCTTGGCATATATTCCTATAAATTAATTACACCGAATCGCTGTCTTTCCGTTTATTTTATCCATTAATATAATTTTATCTAACGAAAAACGGGATAAAACCTCCGCCCTGCTCATCCTCTTCCTCCTGCATATCGAAGAAACACTTGAGCGCCCAGTTTCCCATAAGAAGGGTTGTGTAACTATCTCTTCTTGCTCTTGTGGGAGAGTTATCTCTTTTTATGCTTGACGGCAGCGTAAATACTAGATTTCCTGTATCGCTCGCCTTAACTTCGATCAGGGCGGTTTCCGATTTAACCAAATTAATCATTTCTCCCTGCCAGTCAATGAAATCCGCCAACTTTCCTGAATCTAAGGTATCCTTACTAATCCCGTTATAAACCAACGAATTAATTGGAATCTCTGATTTCATCATCTCCTCGAAATTAGCGTCCATCGCCGCCGCCGCAAACTTTATACTTCTATGGTCAATTGAGGCGGCGAGCCTCTCATTTGATTTTCTTAACCATTCGGAGCTAAACCACTGGGAGTGAACTATTTTTTTAGCTTCTTCGTTGTAGGTTCTCTTGGAGATTCTAACTCCATCCATATAGTTTTGATTGTCAAAATCATGTTCAAAGAGATGTAGTTCCATTTTCTCTCTCTGGAAGAGGGCGCTCGCGTTACAATCTTCTATGAACCACGAACCCGATCCGTCAATAATGACATAAGCGATATTAAAATACTTTAGTAGATAGAATAGGTAATTCGCATGATCCTGGAACTGCCCACCGGCCACGGCGTAGTTATGGACCAGATAGCCAACTTTGTTTTTCTCGTCTATCTTTACCAAGCACATGGCGAAATGATCCGAACTTTCGGCCTTACTCCAAGAAGGATCAATTGCCAATAGGTATTTATAATTCTTATCTCCCTTTATCTCTACAGTGGGGGTTTGTCCGTTTGGAATTGTGCATAAATCCATTTTCCTCTTTGAGAAGAATCCGCCGGAATCGGACGTAAAAATAGAATTAAACTCTCGGTCGAATTGAACTTGGCTTAATGAGCTTTGAAACTGGCGAATGGAAGCGGAATCATAAAAGTGTTTTGGCGGAACTTCCCATGAGAGCTTCATAACTCCATAAACAGAATTATCTACTGGATTCCCATCCTCATCCACGGGATTTTCTTCAAAAATTTTCTTCGTATAGTTCTCATACATTTTGAATAAATTTTCAAACGTATAGGAGGCGGAGGAAAGACCTATGAATTTATTTCTTGCAAATACCGTTCTCTCGTCCGGATTCAACGCCCCAATCTCAATAAGCCTATCTTCTTCTTCGATAATCTTCTTCCTATTAATGTTGTCCTTTTGTACGCTAAGGAACGGCATGACAACCTCATTAATAACTTTTTCCGGAATCAGTAGCAACTCATCAAGTATCATGCAGTTAAAACGGAAACCACGAAGCTTCTGTCCAGAACCCAAGGGAAGGCATGAGATTGTAGATTTTCCTAGCTGCATCTGGAAGCAATCAGTGGTGTGTCGCACTTCTCCAACTAGGCACCCTTGTAACAAGGAGCCGTTCTCGCTTTTAGTGAACGTCTCTATGTAGTCGAATATTATTTTGGCCGCACGGAAACCGGAAGAAATAATACCTATCTTCACCCCAGGATTGAATATGGCATAAAGATATGCGAATACGGCGCAGGCATAGCTCTTGGAGCTTCCACGTCCAGCTATAGCAAGGAAGAAGTCCTTTTTAAACATCCCCTCGATCATTATCTCCTGGAACGGGAAAAGCTCTCCTCCGGTAAGAAGCTTCACCGTAAAGTTTAAATTATTACGCATAAACTGCGCGAGAGTTCTTTTAGCTACGTCTTCGTCCAGGTACCCATCAAGGCTTAGTAGCTCCTGATTGATATTTTTATATTCCTTGATCTTCTTCGTGCCTTCGGTTATCATACAATTGGTAATTTCTTAATATCGTAAAGATACTGCAAGTCGTACCGGGAAACGGTTACATTCATTGAATAAGCCCACAAAATAAAATTAACGCTCTCTTGGCGATTCTTAACAAATAGGAATTGCAAGTTCTCGTATTTTTGCATTAGCTCGCGAAGCCTATGAAAAATAAATTCGGGACTTGCTTTGGAAAAGTTTTTATATTGCCTAAGTTTATTGAAGCATGATATTCTCGAAAAAGACTCCTCCACCAAGACCACTAGATACTTCTCTGCTTTTAGTGCCCTTTCTATTTCTCTCTCGAATCTCTCGTATCCACTGGATAGGGTAGAAATCAAATCGGCTCCAGATTTGCGCTCAATATATAACGCGGATTTCCCGTCGGATTCACAATAATCCCCGAAGGGAAGTGTTTTAACTTCAACTCTCACATCCTTGCCAAAATCAAGCGGCAACTGCTCTCGGGTGTCTTGAAATATCACCTTCCCTTTATTCCACTTAAGTTTTTTGAGGTCCGCCTTCTTGATATTTTCGTATTTCAGCTTTGCTTTAAGCCCCAGCGCATCGCCAATCCTGTCATATCCAAACGCATCCTCGTACCATATAACACTTGGGGAACACAAGCTACGCAATTCCGTCTGCATCGGAACCCACTTCAACTTCCCGCTCTTCTTGCGCCGAAGTAGTAAATCCAAACAATATTCCTTGGCCTCCTCCGGGTTTTCTTTAACCCACTTCTTTAATTGATTTTTGTCGTCAAAATCAGCCTCGAAGTAGAACTCCCGCGACTTAAATTTAATTAGCTCTCCTGTTAGCTTGTTCCTCCTTGGGTAGTAGGTGATACAAAAGTCCGACTCCTTCATTCGGTGCTCTTTCCAGAAATGGCTTGGCTCAGGATCGGCGATCCCGCAAATATCGCATTTTTTATACATACTATGAGGCGTATAATAGTTCGCTTTTACTAAAACCTAGTATGGAGCATTTTAATGCATCGAAATTATCAAGCCTTTCGAGTTCGTCGGATACCAATTTCTTTCTAAGCTCCTCCCTTTTGATCTGCGCTCTCCTCGACTCTTCATTCGCCCACCACGCCAAAAGATCGGCCACGGAAATATCCTTTTCCTTCTTGTTCTTATTTCTTTCCGCTCTACTCCCCTGTAAGTCCTTAATCAAATCCTGTTGCCTCTTATCGCATTGATTTAGCTCTCCCGTTTTAACCTTAATCATCTCGGCTAAAACCATACTGATCTTGGAATCTGGGTCCGCTATAACGGTATCATACCTTTCGTTTAAAGCCTCCAACTGCCTGTTAATCGTAATCATATTAACGTAGTTGGCACACAAGTTAATCGATAAGTTCAACTCATCGGATGTTAAGTCGGGTTTATCGAATATATTTCTAATAAACTCTTGCTCAAAAATTATGCGACTCTGCTTTGTCGAATAAGAGTTAATCATTTGCAGGAATCTGGGAGATTTCAAAAACTTCTTTATGGTTTCAAAATGCCCCTTCTGCTGAGAATTCATTTTATCAGCGTTGTATTCTGCCAAAAGAGCTAAGTTCACTTTTGCTACGGTCTGAGGAAGAGTAGCTGGCCCACGATAATCATCTACAATATCATTGTCGGGTATTCCTGTTATATCATAAGGAAGAGAGTTAACATAATTTTTAACCGCATCCAACTCCGCCGATCCAATAGACAGACTAAAATCTCCAAAAGTTAATCTTGTTAACTCCAGTATCTTAGTATGTCTGGCGTTTTTTTCTATTATCTTCTTCTGCTCGTCCGTAAGATTTACTGCTCTTTTTTTTCCTCTAAATGTTGACTCGGCCCGTTTCCCGCTCCTTGAGAGATGTTTTTGTATCAATTCCGCTCTACTACTTCTTCCGTCTAGGGACGGGTCATTAAAAGTTCCGCGCACTAAATCTGGGAGCTTTAACTTATTCCAATTCTTATCTACAAATTCCTTTTGCTCCTTTGTTAATTCTTCTTGTTCCGATGCCATTTTAACATGCCCCTTCTTGTATTAAAATTTTGGCCTTCTCTTTGATGATTTTATTTACAGTGGCAAGCTGTTTATAACCAGCCTTCCTGTGCCTCTCCGTAGTCATGTAACCCATCATTAAGGCAACCTCATCCTCATTCTTTCCTTCAATGTATAGAGCCCTGTATATCCTATACTGCAATGGGCTCAAGCTACTCTTCATAACTTCGTGCATACAGGCTATTTGAGATACCAAATCGGATTCTACATTTGGGATTGAATATACCTCCTGCGAGTGGTGCTCCATAGAAACCGGCAGCTTTATGTTAAACGCATTCTTCTTCCCTTTCTCCCAGTGGGCGTATAATGGACATTGGTTGCACTGCGTCTTATATATCCTGCATCTATCCTCCCCCTCATTCGCCGAACATGATACGCACGGCCTAGCAAGATTCGTATAATGATTTCTAAGAAGATTTATAATCTGATGGCTAATAACAGTATTAACCCAAGGTAGAAATTCCTTCTTCCTGTCCCATAGGTGAATCTTCTTAAAGATATGCAAAAGAATAATTTGCTTTATATCGTCAAAATCAATTGAGGGGTTTGCGTGAAGCGTCCACCTAGAGCGCCTTTTGTCTAGCTCTCTACTTATCTCTTCATATCTCTCATTAAAAATATGTTCGCTATATACAATCTCTTCCATTATTCTCTTTTAGCTTCTCCCGAGGCTTCTCTAAAATACTCCTCCAACTGCTTCTTAGGATCGAAATTAGGATCAATCTTCCTTGGGGCAAGCTCTTCCTCGGATGGTGCGGGTCCAGAAAATAAATCCTTTAAAGTTACCATATTACTAGAACTCCTAACTTGAACCATTTCACTAATCAAATCATCTGAATTCAATCCAAGTTTATCCAACAGATCGTCGGACGAAACAGAATAAGCCGACTCTACATCGTCCCTTTTTGTTACTTTGGCCGCTTTTATGCCAAGGGCGGCATCGCACCTTCCGCACTCAAGGGGGGGTTTGGATGTATATTGATTTGAGTATCCGCATTCGGGACAAAATAGTTTTGCCATATTATTTTTTCGCTCTTGTTTTGTTATATTCGTCCAATGCTTCTACAATAAAGCGGACTATTCCACTTCTAACAATGTCGGACGAATCAAACTTTACACAGAAAATTCCATTTTCTCTGGCTTTCTCGTTATCGAAAAGGCTATACATTTCCGGAAAACCAGATTTTCCTATCAAATCTGATTGACCGCTATCGCCACAAAGAATGAATTTGCTATATTCCCCTTGCCTAGTTATAACGGTAGTTAATTCCGAGAATGTTGCGTTTTGAGCTTCATCAAGAATTAGGAATGTTGCATTAAAATTAGCTCCTCTTAGGAAGTTAATAGGAATGCTTTCAATTCTCCCGTCTTTAATTAGATTGTCGGCCACATCTTTTGGGACGAGTTCATCCAGCTTATCCCTAAGAGGTAGCAAAAAGGGGTTTAGCTTTTCTTCTATTAAGCCCGGTAAAGCTCCTATGCTCTTGGAGGCCGATTCGATAATCGTTCTCACATAGACTAGGTGGCTTACTTTTTTGCTTTTTATGGCTCTTAGCGCGGATAGTACGGATAGAAATGTTTTTGATGTTCCTGCCGGGGCATCGAACAACACTAATTTCGTTCCTTTATCTTCGATTAATTCAAGAAAAGCCAGTTGCTTTTCCGTTAAATCATTTCTTTCATTTATATGAATTGGAAATGACGCCTTATCTTTCTGAACAACTTTTTTGGAGCGATCCTTTTTATTTTGGGACATATTGTATATAAAACTATACACTAATATAAGCTTAATGATAAAAAAATCTCATTTTAAATATCGTTAAATAATTTGATTATCTCTAAAGATAGATTAAATAAAACTTGAGTTTTCCCTGCCCCGCGTTATACTATGTCGTGAAAAAGATGAAACCAGAAAATGCAGAAGAGTATATTATCGAGAAGGCGGCTTTGCCTGACAGCATTAAAAGTATTCCCCGGTGTAGTAAAAAAGCGCCCAAGTCGCAGGAAAAATTTATCCCAACGTGGCATCTAAAACAGGGCTACGTCACCCTAGCCCACGGATACTTGGATTCCGATTTCTCCGCCTCAGTCGTAATGGAGGGGCTCAAATAAAAGCTTGACTTTCGAGGGAAAGATGGTATCGTTTCTTACAGCATGACGAAAAGCATACATTTCAGGGACAATAGAATACTACTTCTCGGCGACACTCACGATCTTCGCCGTCTATTCCATATTGTACAGCGCAAGCCGAACATTGAGGGGTTTGATATTTGGTCGTGCGGCGATAATGGAATTGGGTTTTGCGGAAGAGAATTTGACGAAACATATTTAAAGAGGATTTCCGATGAATGCGGCAAGAGAAACATACGACTATATATTACGAGGGGCAACCATGACTTTCCTGAAATATGGAGGAGGGGATATGGTTTCAATCACCTTGTATTGGTTCCCGACTACCATACAGGCATTTTTCCTTGTGGGAAGCGCGCTTTAATGGTTGGGGGCGGCGTATCGATTGATCGCACTTGGAGGAAATCGGGATTGGATTACTGGCCCGACGAAGTAACCCCGTATAAAAAGGTTGGAGAAAAACATGACTTCCTTTTCGCTCACGACGCGCCGGATTACTTCAATAATGATACCGCTTCCCTAAGACTCGGCCCATTCTCCAAGCTTTTAAGCGATGATCCTGATCTTTTCGATGATTGCTTGGAGCAAAGAAATGTTATAAGTAAGATTGTGGAGGACGCGAAAGTGGAAAGATGTTTTGGCGGTCATTATCATAACAGTAAGAAACAGCTTAGAAATAAAATCTACTATAGGTGCCTTGATATTGAAGAGCTACTAGAATTTGACGCTTCCAAATGAATACAGATGAAATAAAGAGGGCGGAGAATAGGTTAAAAGAGCTACTAGTAAAACTAGAGAAGCCATGTTACGCGCCCACCATTAAATACGTAAACAAGCGCCCTTTAAGCTATGGTCCTGGGGGGTTTTTCAAATCTCTTAAAGACCTGTTCAGCCCAATGGCCTTCGATCCATTCGGATATGAAGATGATGATTACTTTCAATAAAAATATGAGCTTAGAAATAGAAAGAAAATTCCTGGTTAAGGAAATACCAACCGGGCCAACCTGCAAGGAAACCTCATTTGTATCTCAGGGGTACCTAAAGACGGGAATAGATTATGAGGTTCGCGTATCAAATAGATTGCATCTGACAACTAAATCGGGGTTTGGCCTAACGAGGACCGAGAATATATACGATATTTCTCAGGAAGTGCATGATGCCCTTTGGCCGCTAACCCTTGGGAAACGCATAGAGAAGGAAAGAAGATTCTACCACGTTGGCAAATACACCGCCGAATTGGATATTTATCACGGCGCGAATGAAGGGGTGGTTGTCGTTGAGGTTGAGTTTCCTTCGGAGGAGGAGGCGAATAAATTTCTGCCGCCCCCTTGGTTTGGAAAAGATGTGACATACGAAATTGGTTATAAAAATTCGATATTGGCAAAATAGATATGAAGTCTTCAATGAAAGATATTTATAGTAAATATGTAGCGTGGGATGATAAAAACGTAAGAGGTTTCTTCGGCGAAGAATATCGTTTTTTGTCAAACTTTCACGTATGCGATGTTTGGTTCGAGGGCATTCTTTATCCTTCCTCGGAGCACGCATATATGGCCTCCAAAAGTTTAAGCGAAGGAGTTAGGACTCGCTTTGCTAAATTCCCATCCTATCCATTTAAAGACCCAAGGGAGGAGCGTTCCTCATTCGCCCCCACTCTTACCCCATCAGAGGCCAGAAAATTAGGACAAACGATAGAGCTTCGTCCTAATTGGGAAAATATCAAATACGATATGATGCTGGCGATTGTATTTGATAAATTTTGGCGCAATAAAGATATACAAGGGAAACTACTAGATACTGGCGATAAGTATCTTGAGGAAACTAACCATTGGTCGGATCGGGTATGGGGAGTTGATTATAAAACAGGGATAGGGAATAATTGGCTCGGAGAGATTCTTATGAGAACTAGAGAATGCCTTAGAAAATAATAATCCAATATGAAGCTTCACATTCCTTATCTTTTCGTAGAACCAAATTATAATAACATTTGGTATAGGGCGAACATCCGAGTTCTTGCTTGGTTTTTCCAGGTTTTTAAGGATGAGGGTAAGCGCGGATTTTGGGTTCAGTTAAATTTTAACAAGATTCATTGGATGATTTTTCTACAATGGATTATTAGCTACGACGCTAATTGGAAGTTTTATAAAAACTATAAAGACGGTTGCCAGAAAAGAAAAATCTGGTTTTAATATGACATTCCCTCAGGAAATTTATCTTGCCAAAAACGGAGTTAGCTACTATATTGTATGCTATGGGGATAGAACTCCAGATGAACCAATAATTTACCACGCTATTTACAATCATATGGATAGAGGCAACTCTCCATATCTGGAAAGATTGAAGGAGTGGCTTGACAACAGAATTTTCCCATAATATGAAATCCGGCGAATACAATTACAAACTACCCTTCGCGGCCCTTCGCATTCTTTCCCAAAGCGATGCGGTAGAAGCTGTGCTCAAAGAACCTAAGAAGTGGCACGTTGCCTCTATTGTCTCCGTTGATGGTAGTTATTATAAGCGCACTGGAAAAGCGGTCGCCTTGGATAAACCAGACCTAAAAGCGGCCAAGAGTATTAAGTCTATCCACTTCGACGATATTCAAAAAGAACTCCCCGGATTGGTGCTGTGCAATAAATGGCACATAGGCGTTCTACTGGATTATGCCAAAAAGCAATATGACGAGCCCCTAATCGTGCATTGTTTTGCCGGAATTTCTCGTAGCTCGGCAATAACATTCCTTATTCTTTTGGATTGGCTTAAAGAGAACAGCGACAACCCCGTAGAGGATGCCCTTACCCTTTTAGTTGCCACGAAAAATATAGACACAATTCACCCTAATAAGTATATGATTGGACTGGGTATGCACATGCTTGCTAAGGATGCGGGGCAGGAAATGGAATGGAACCGAATTTTTTACAACTCACGAATTACCGCTCGATTATATGGCAAATAGGCCAAATCATTTATCCGACCAAGATAGAGAGTTCTACTTAAAAATGGCGCTCGACATTATCTATGAGCGAAAACGAACCGTTTATACCGTTGAATGGAAAGATTCTTCCTTAAAGTGGCACTCTCAAGAATTCCACATACCCCAAGAAGCCACCGCCTTCGTCAGTTTTATTAAGGGAGCTAGAACTGTAATTATTCGCGAATCGCAAAAGAAAATATGACATTTGTTTTTAATTACAATGACCTAGAATCACTTATAGGGGTAATAAGATGGTATTCCAAGTTTTATTATAGAAACGAATTGTGCCTAGAATATATTAAGTGCTTGTCTCCGTTTTTAGAAAAGCTTGAAAACGAACCGCTATCGGCAAAGGAAAACGAGCAGGCGTACTTAATACAAAAAATCGTAGATGGATGGTTAGATTATTAGGGCGGGCCGTTAATTCCGTATCCATAAGGCCACGAAAACTCGTCCCATCTTCCGGCGGCGTAATCAATAGAGGATGGTAGCGCCTGATTAGCTTTATATCGGTAAGCTAGTTCGTCTATTGCTAGATCATAGTCTCTCTTAAGCTGCAATAAGGTTTTTGCTACCTCATTTTTTGAAACCCTTCGTATCCTTGAATCCCCCTCGGATAACTCTGACCAATCTTCCTCATAGGCATTCGCCCCGGTATTAGCATTAACCTTCTTTATCGTAAAAAATCTCAAATACATTAACTTGTATATGGATTTTTGCGTTTCGGTAATTTCGGGATCGAAAAATATTCCATCCGTTATTGAGATAGATTCCCCAAGGATAGTGTTTAGATGTCCTATATTGGAGGTGAGCCAATAGGTTATACTAGGAAGGTTCATAGAAGAATCTTCTCCTTGCTCAAAGTATATTTCGTTAGCTATGTCGGTGGCTGAATACATATAGATTATTCCGGGATAGGCTCTTCTTCTACGGGCGGCTCTTGAACAATTATGGTTATTGTTCCATCTAGGTTTGGCGTAAATGGTTTTACTTTGGCTGCGGCGGTGGCAGTGCAGCCAGCTTGAAGTGATTCGAGGTAAGCCGCTGTTGCCCCGCTTAGTTGAAATAGTTCAACGGCAGATGTTCCCAACTCATCCAATACGCCTTGGGGATTTTTATCATCCCAAACCATAGATATTCCTTGCTCCCAAATGCGAAGTAACTGAGTGAATTGTTGAGCAGGAAGACGTTTTAGGTGTTCCGCTTTAAGTTGAATGGCGGTTTTAGTATTTGTGTTTAATAATGATGGCATAATGATTAAGCTAGAATTTTATATTGTTTCAATGCGGCTACTATTTGCCCAATAGTATAACCACCGAATGTATCATCGGACTGCACGTTAGCACCGCCTACTCCTATTCTTGTTACTGGTGATATAATATTAGTGACTTGGTTATTCCAGTCGAGAGTTACTGGCGAACCTCCCGCGCCGTACAACTCCCTATCGTCAAACCTTGCAGTAATGTAAGCGCTGCCGTCATAAGCGTTAAAATCGCTGGAATTCCACTCTAGCATTGTTACGCCGGAACTATTCTTTAGCAGTCTATGCTCACAATCAATAGCAGTAGCACCACTACCATCATTACCATAAAAACCGCCACCCCATTCGGCAGTTACTATTCCAGAAGTACTCTTCAATAGACGAGACTCCCAATCTAATGATTCGTAATTGTAACTATCCCATAACTTGCGAGTAGCCCAGTCAAGGGACACTATTGAGTAACTATACAATGCGCTGTACTCCCAATCCACCGTCGTGTTATAATTGGAATCTATTAGCACTCTGTTGCTCCACTCTATCGCAGATGTTCCAAAGGAAGAGAGTGTGCAATTATCCCAATTTAAGTTAGTATAACCGTAAACATTCAGTTCACTGTTACTAAGGTTAATCCTATTGACATTACTATGATAGACAATTCCTGCATTTAAGTCTATTTGAGTAACACCGCCCCCAATACCATAAACATTATAAGTATAGATGTTTGAATCAAATGTCTTTGCCCCGGTAAAGGTTTGGGTAGAGGTAGTAACATATCCAGAACTGCCAATCGAAGCCGCTGTCATGGAAACCGCACCAGAGGTATTGATAGACAGTGGAGAGGTATAAGTTCGTATGATCGTATTCGCTAGCACCCATCTAGCCAATGTAGCGTTATACTTCAACTTAATTGCGTCTTTAGGTTGTAATACCTGTGTAACACTAATAGCCATACGATCACTACTACTCGCGTTGGAACTTTCTGCCGCTAAACTTAAAGTAGTAGAACTACTATTGGTAATTAATAACTCCATTCCATCCGTACCAGCCGGAATACCTACCCAAGTTGTTGCTACTGAACCAGTGAAATTCAACCAACCAGTTGTCCTTGTTGGCGTAACTAGCGAGCCAGTGACAGAGCTATCTGTCTTGGATTGAGATAATCCAAAGCCTCCCAGAGAGGTAGCCAAAACTGCACTTAAAGTTGAAGCCGTAGAAGCCGAAGTGGCTGTCCCTGCCGTTGTAGCGTAAACAGCATTTGCCGCATTTAAATTAGCTACTACCGTTGTAGAAGTGACTATAAATGGAGCGGTACCATTTGCAACACTAGAAGTTATCTGCGAACTGAATGTTTTAGCCCCACCAATAGTCTGAGTTCCAGTTGTCAAAACCGCACCCGTTAATGAAGTTAGGTAATTACTGGGGTTAGAACTTAGAGGGTAGTAGCCAGTTGCCGCATTTGCTATGGTTAAATAGGTAGATGCTGCACTAGCTGTAGTTAAATAGCTAGATAAAGTAGAATTTACATTGGCGGCGGTTTGATACCCACTAGGATTGGAGTTAAGATAGTAATTACCTGTTTGACTTGAAAGCTGAGATATAGATGAGGATAAATTACTTCCAGTGGAATTTAAATCGGAAGTAGTTGCGTAAGAAGACAAATCTGGTGCCGATCCGCTAATACCTATCGTTTGCCCGACCGTTGAGAGATAAACATTCCCAGCGCCAGTTAAAAGAACCGCTCCGGTTAAACCATTAATAGAGTTAACGTCACTATTTGCAATTACAATATTGCTATTTAGATCGCCAGAGGCCGAAACAAGATCACTAGTTTTGGCGTAGTTACTTAGATTGATCGCGCCAGGAGAAACGCCCACTACAATTTCTATTTGAGATGGAATTACTAAATCAATTGATGGCATTACGGAAAGTTGGTTGAAATTTGTGGATGAATGGCGGTAATACGGATGTCTTCTAGGTATGCAAATCTCATTCCGCTTGCGGATTTCCTATACTTTTTGCCATTAACTTTATTAATGGCCGCATAAATTATAAAAGTTCGCTTAATCATTTTAGGGAAAATTAGTTGATACCTGCGGGTCCACGAAAACGTAGCCTTTGATATAAGTTACTACTTCTGAATTACTAGAAATCTCCAAGGAATATATCCCTATGGAACTTGGTAATTGCGCCGTTCCGGAAGAGGGCATTGAAATAAGAACCACTCCGCTGGTTGGATTAGCAATGGAAACATCAAACTCTCCAAGTATTCCCGTATCCGAATACTTACTCTTCATTACGGCCTTTCCAGAGCAAGACGTTAAATCCAGCACGTTCCCGCTCGCGTCTTTTGCCGTTAAAGAAAGAGCGAAATAATCTCCTTGCTGTATGAATAAATTGTATGCCGCCATATCTGTATATTACACCCAAACAAAGGAAAGGGGAGATTTCCCTTGACATTTCTTAATTTTGAGATACCCTGTGAGCATGAAGATACTTTTGACAAGCGGGGCGGAACCTCTGAATAATTAGATTTTATTGTGTAACTCCTCTTATGGAAGATGTAAATAGTGAAAATTTCAATGAATTGCTTAAAAAGAAGGAGGAATTACTTGAAAGATATAAAAAACAAATAGCTAAAATAAGAGAAATTTTAATTCGCTTGAGTATCGCTTCATGCACATGCTTGACGAAATCTACTGATATGCGCTTCCACTCCTCTATCTGTGATTATAGAATAATAGAAGAAATGATACAAAGCCTTCCCGATGAGCCAATATAAAGATATAACGTATCCCCGCGTGCATAACGGCCTTACGGATACTGGAAAGGGAATCTCCAAGAGAAAGTGCCCCAACTGCGGCTCTCCTGATTTTAAGGAAACTGTTAGCAGGGAGTTTTGCCCAAGTTGCAAACTTGAATGCGATTATTGGGGGAAAGGCTCTAATAGAGTTTATACTAGCATGATGAAAGAACGGTGGAGGGAAGAGGAGATAGAGAGAATGTATCTTTCGGCGGAAGACGACGAATGGTGATATGCTAAACCTGCAATCCATAAGTGATAAAGAGCGTGAGTATTTGTGCGCTCTGGTAAATGCCTCTACTACAGGTCTTTATATTACTCCTGTCACGCTCCACGCCCTGAAAGGTGGAGTACTTCAATTCTGCATAACCAACCTGCCCAATTTAGATCGCCGGAAAAAGAAAGTTTTGCAAAATATCATAGGGAAGATTCCCTATTCTACTATACTTGACGGAGAAGAGGTAAAACATGAACGAAAAAGAAATAACGGACAAGGCACTGGAAGTACTGGAAAACGTACTAAAAGAAAATCTACTCCTTAAACGGCATCTTCAATGCGCCTGCGCGGCGGCAAAAGTAGATTCATTCGATGAACTTTGCCCGAAACTGGAAAGATTGGTCGAGGCATTCAACAGCAATAGGAACGTAACAGATCAACTCATAATGGACTACGACCATCCATGGCCCAATGAGGACGAGGATACCCGAGACTACCGGCTTCACACATTGGAGAAAATGAAGGCTTCTCTTAAGAGTCTCTAAGATGTCTCGTAATTTATTAAACTCTCTCTGTAAAAGGAGAGACTCCTATTTGTATCTACGAATCCGGCGCGCAAGAAACTCTTTGGCATTTTGGATAATTCTCTACTCCGCGGGATGTCTTATCATATATAAGCTGCTTTAACTACGGCCCACATGACTCAAGAACTTTGGCATGGGGATTGTCTAACTTTATTAAAGAACATTGAGGACTCCTCTATAGACTTTATCTGCATAGACCCTCCCTTTGGATTAACGGCTCCCAAATGGGATTCGGTGGTTCCATTTAATTTGCTTTGGAAAGAATTTGACAGAATAGGAAAAAGAGGGTATGTTGCTGCCATCTTTGGATGTCAGCCATTCACCACACAGGTAATATCATCGAACATAAATAATTTTAAATACTGCTGGTATTGGAAGAAAAACCAAGGCACCAATTTCTTTCACGCCAAAAGAATGCCGATTAGAAAGATGGAGGAAATATCCATTTTCGGCGGCAAAACATATAACCCACAAATCACCGAGGGGCACGCCCCTACAAATTCCGCCAAGGGATGTTCTAATGGCAGTGTGTATCACGGATCAAATAAGAGAGATTATACGGGGGGCAAAACGAGTAGGTTCCCCGATAATATACTAGACTTTAAGTGTGTGGATAACTATTCGAGAGTTCACCCCAATCAGAAACCAACCTCTTTAATGGAATACCTAATAAGCACCTACACCGATGAAGGGGACATCGTTTTGGATTGCTTCGCGGGGTCTGGGTCCACGCTTGTTGCGGCCAAGAATCTGGGGAGGCAGTTTATCGGAATAGAGAGGGAGGAGGAGTATTTCAATATCTCCAAGAAAAGATTATGGATGACGTAAAAACTAAAGAGCAGAGGCGCATAGCAATAGCGGAAGCTTTTGGAGTAACAGTATGCACTTCATGCTGCAACGCAATTGATCCCGAATGCTGTCATTGCGGCGAGCGCATAAGCGACCACGGAAATTACTCGGGGCACTCTCCTGTTCCTACGGGTTGCCTTTGTGGATATGCGAAGCAGCCTCAACCCAAATGGCTGGGAGTCCCTGATTATGAGGGGGTTTTGGAAAAAGCTAAGGAGGTTGTGGAGAAGGTGATGAAAGAAAGGGATGGGGCTTTGGCGGAACTGCGCCGATTGCAAGAGGCGCTTGAATCCCACCCTTGCGCCTGCGTGTGGTTGGATGACCAATTAGGGAACGTGCTTACCGTTCCGTCTAAAATATAATGAAACCAGAACAACAGAGAATAGCCATTGCGGAGGCTTGTGGTTGGAGCCACGAAGACGCCAAGAGGGGGCATACCCTGTCTCAATTTAGCGAGCTAGTTCCTGACTACCTCTCCGACCTCAACGCGATGCACGAAGCGGAAAAGGCACAAGGAATGCACACACTTGGAAATCCGACGCAATACAAATACGAACTGGCATTAGCCGAAATCCTCTATCAAGAGGGGGTTCGGCGGTGCATTGTCTCCGCCACCGCTGCACAACGCGGCGAGGCTTTTCTCCGCACTCTAAATTTTTGGGTAGAATAAATATGAACATACAAAATTTATCAATAACCTTAGTAGTAATTATATTCGGTGTCGCATGCCTATTTCCGATACTTTCATGTATAATTCGGTCCTTCCTGGTAAGGTTCAATACTCCGTGGAGGACTATCGAAAGAAATAGCGATTTCAAAATTCAGCAAAAATTTTGGAAATTCTGGGTTACTACTTATCAATTCGCTTATGGATGTAAAAACCAAAAGGAAATTGAAAAATCATTTTTAGATAAAAAGTCTTCGCAAAGGAGATATACCAAAATAATTAAAGAATATCCGGCGACAAGAAAATGAATAAGTTCCCCGCGGATTTGGAATCATTCAGCAATGGCGACCTAGTAATTTATCGTCCCTCGCGCCGGAGGTATGTTGTGGTTAAGTTTTATAAAATTAAGCACGACGGGGACACAATTTACCTTGTTGATGTAAAGCCCGCCGAGAAACGAGCAGGCGACAATCTCAGGGATTTCCGCGGGCATAATGCGGCGTACTTTGATGCGGTGGATAGAAAGTGAATATGCGAGAAATAAAATTTAGAGTTTGGTGTGGCCTTCTGGGAAGGTATGTCGCAGTGTTGGAATTGTATCCAAATAAGAATAAGCTCGATCTACCCGAAGATAGCAATTTCGTCTATCAGCAATTCACCGGATTAAAAGACAAAACAGGAAGGGAAATATACGATGGGGATATAGTAAAATATAATAACCTTAACTACGAAGTCTCATGGGGAGATTCCGAATGGAAAGCCCTATGCCCGCATTACCACAAATATCACTGGCCTTCAATCACTCCTTTTAGGTATATTAGGTCCGGGGAGATTGTTGGAAATATTTTTGAAAATCCAGAGCTTTTAAAGCAGTAAAATTAAATATAGAGAATTATGAGAATAAAAATACGATTACCAGAAACGACGGACGACACCTTGCCCCGCGAAATTAGTTTTAGTGCAAGTCTTAAAACAAAAAAGGATTTGGCGGAAACCTCAAAGGAAATAGCCAAGATTCTTGAGGCTCCCGTTGTGCCGGATAAGGATTTGTTCTAATTCGATAGTCTCACAAAATGATGAATGCAAACAATTTAAATAGCGTATCTCCTGTCGAATCCCAATACGCCAATTGTCCGGCGTGTCAAATCGGTCTAACTCTTAATTCCGCATATTTCGAGCCATACATAAAAGCGATATATATTGAGCACCCAAATGAAATGCTACCCAAAGTAATTGGATTTAAATTTAAGTGCCGCCGATGCAACTATGAATGGCAGGAGAGCCATTCCGCACCAAAAATATGAAACGCAAAATCACATTAAAGGATATTTCCGATCTTTATAATCAATTCCGCCGGGAGCGAAAGATATTGACCGATCTTGTGTTGGGGCGACTGGAAATGGAAACGGTTAGGAGTTTCTCCTATACTTCGTTCCCTGCCTCTAAGCAACCCATCCCTCCGCCGCTTCCCGTGGAAATAGACAGGGAGATACTAGGAATCAATCTTCATCAACTTAAAAATGCCGAATCTCACTTTGAGGGCTTCGATTTGTCGGAGGAAAGTGACGATTTCCTCCGGTTTGAGAAAATAGAACTTGACAAGTAAGGGATGAAGGAGTAGTGTAGCAACTAATTAACCCAAAGCCATAAATGAGAACACTAATACTAATCATCGTAATTATCTTTGCCGCCGGAATGGTAGGTATGATCTTCCTGGAAACTCGCGATGAAGTTACCCAAATCCAGCGAAGCGATTCCGGACAGGAGGAATCCCTAAAGGTAAAAATCTCCGGGAATACGTATACTCTAAAGATCGTGGAGTATCAAGGAAGAAAATTTGCCATATTGGGTAGGCCCAATGGATGCGCCCTGCTAGAGTTGAAAGACTAATAATATGACCACATCCGAAGCAGTCGCCATCCTAGTCGCCGCCGATCCGGGCCGCACATTCCTCGTTAATAAATCCTTGGGCTCTCACGCGCCGGGCCAGTTTTGGGGGGTACGCACCGATGTATTGGGCTTTAATGTAAGCGCCCTCCCAGGATATGATGGCACTAGATGTCAGCTACTTTCTTCTAAGGATGGCTTTGATAAGCCCGTTACTGATTTTGTGGCACTTTCCAAGAGTGTTGCTGCAACCGAGAATAAGGAGTAGTTAGATCAAAGAAATATGAAATTTAAGTCTATCCTCCCAAGTATATACAAAAAGGGTATTCCTCCTCAATGGCTCCCCGTTTTTTTGGAAATCCTATTTTTCGGAGCGTTAGCTCTGGTATGTTTTTGGAAATAGGAGGGTAGTAGGATATATGAAAGGGATGGGAACACATATGCCTTTTGTGTGTTAGTTCTCCTTATGTGGGGGATATATGCTTCTTACATAACCTCCTCTCCAACCCCTCCTCCCCTCAGCCAGCACATCAGACGAACGCGTTTGACATTTACACAGCTTTCAACACTTCAGAGACAGGAGATTTATTCCGCCAGCGGCCCTGGCTGGAGCCAGGCCTCGACCTGGGCTAGCCCCCATGACGAGCCTGTAGCTCAGCCCTGAAATGAGGCAGGGCTGAGAAAGAGAGTAGCGCGAGGGAGGGGGACCAAAACAGAAAGAGAGGGATGGATGTCTCGATTCTCCTGTACATTTCTCTGGCAGATTCTGATAGACGTGCAAGGGGAAGACAATAAGCGTTGCGCATCCCGGAGCACATTAAAACGACTGGCCAAATTAATCACACAGTTCCACTTGTCACACTCGGAGGACGGTCTGCCATGAATTCTGCCTCAGAGATAGAAAGAGGAACAGCCAGGAACTGATGGAGGAGGAAGAAGAAGAGGTGGAGGAAAGCAGACTTAACCCAGGAAAGAGGAAACAAGGGCGTGAAGGATGGATGAGGAAAGGTGAAAAAAGAGAAGTGGTGGAAAAGTAGGAAGCCCAAACAGAGGCAGAGAGTGAGGGATGAAATGAAGAGAGGAGCGAAGCAGCACGAAACAGAAGATGTCGAAGAAAATGGGAATAGGAAAATAAAGAATGGCACAGAAGAAGAAATGAGAAGGCAAAGGCACGGAGCTGCAGGAAAAAGATGGAGGTAGGA